>VMDO01008911.1:0-62054 GCA_007922755.1 Pedetes capensis
CTCCTCCTCCTCCTGCTCCTCCTCCTCCTCCTCCTCCTCCTCCTCCTCCTCCTCCTCCTCCTCCTCCTCCTCCTCCTCCTCCTCCTCCTCCTCCTCCTCCTCCTCCTCCTCCTCCTCCTCCTCCTCCTCCTCCTCCTCCTCCTCATTCTCCTTCTCCTTCTTCTTCTTCTTCTTCTTCTTCCTCCTCTTCTTCTCTTTTTTGGTATTGGGGGTTGAACCCAGGGCCTCGCGCCTGCATGCTTTCCAAGTGCTGGACCACCGAGCTGCGCCCAGGGCTGGTGTTTGTTGAGAATACACAGCATAGAGGTCCGCCAGGTCCTGGGTTCTCTCTTTGTGTCTGCGGGGCTACAGATGAGCTGGCCTCAGATTACAGCCCATGAAGGGATATCCCTAGGCGCCTAAACTGGTGTCACTGTGTTTTGGAGAAGGGGAGGACTAAGCTGAGGGCGGAGGGTTAGCAGATTAATAGAAGTGGGCACGGCAGTGGTGGGAAGAGCTGTGACCCGGGAATGGGGCCGCTGAGGAAGCTGGGGAGGGCTGCGTGGTGGGGGAGGGTCCCATGAGTGGTGGTTCCCCGGAGCTGGGGCGGACACCCAGGGCCCCCGGACAGTGCTGGCTGGCTCGACCAAACCCCCAAAGCAGAGCCTGGCACCAAGGTGTCTAAGTGAGATTTGTGTTCTCAGAGGGCTCCCCTGGCTACCCAATGAGAGATGAACTTGAGGCCACCAGGTGGGGCCAGGGATGCCAGTTAGGAGGCTGTGGCAGCAAAGCGTGGGGACCACAGGGGCTGAGCCAGGTGGTGTCCATGGAAGGGGCGGTGGCAGGAGCAGGAGAGCCTAACGCCATCGTGGACTGAGCTTGGTGCTCTCTCAGAAGGGGCTGTAAGAGGAAGCAGCGCCCTGTACCACGTCTGGTTATGTGGGTGTGGCATGGTATTGGGGAAGGGATGATGGGTTGTGGTTCCCTTTGGGGAGGTGGAGTCAGCCAGTGAGAAGTCCAGTGGGCATCTGGGATGGCTGTGAGGCTTAGGAGAAAGGGGTGCTGCACATTGTGGTTGCGAGTTGGTAGCTTGGCAGGATGTGAAGGGACAGCTGGCCGTGCACCCCTGAGAAATACCCACACGTGAGGGGCCAGGGCTCTGCCCAGGGTGCTGGAAGGAAAGGTGGAGTGGAAGGTGATCCCCTGGGGAGCGAGCAAGGGTCATGGGTGCCCCCAGGAAGGGTGGCAGCTGTGGCATGGCAAGTGTCAGGTGAGAACAGGTGCTGTGTTGTGCCATTGTAGCCTCAGGCTTGTGGGCCATCTGTTCCCCCCAGTCCTTATTCACCGTGGGTCATGGTGCCTACAGCACACGGCCTGGTACATAGAGCCCTGGGCTAACTGGCATTGGGATTGCTGGCTTCCCCGTTCCCCGTATGCCCCTCTCTGTGTGCTCTCTGCGACACCTTGGGGTAGGAGACGCGGGTAGACCCCAGGAAGGATGCGTTGTGCCTGGCGCTCCGCCGGTGCTGAACACAGCACTGTAAACACCTATCTGGTTTGTTGCTGTCTGTTCTGTCCTTGTGAAGTAGTATTTATGAAGCTGCTGCAGGCATACGATGCTTTGTTGGGTACGGTGTAAAATGCACAAAACCGATTCGTGCCTCCCCCTCTGGACATCCACAAACTAAACGAGGCACTTCACGGGACCAAGCAATCGGCCTGTGCAAGTGCTTGTCATTAAATGTCGTGATAAATATTCTCTGGTTTTCCAAACACGTCGGAGGTGGTGGAAGCAGAACGTTCGAAACCAGGGTGGAATTATTTCTCTTTAGCGCTGTTGCAGCTGCAGCTCTCAGCAGCTAAGTGAGATCCCTTGATCTATTTGGCGTTGCAAAGAACGGCCATTGTCGTGTGACCTGGAATGGAGACTTACAGTAAACGTTGCTTACCTGTCCTTTGTCCTTTGGATGGTGAAGTGTTGAGATTTGTGGTGAAATCTCGTCATGGTCATTTCCTCTAACGATCTGAGGAGGGAGATGGACTTCACCCCTGGCAATGCAGATCCGAGCTGGTGGCTTCACTCCTGTGCCTCCATGTCTTGTCTGTGAAGGGGAGATCTTGTGCCAGAGGAAGTCAGGAGCATTTAATGTGTCAGGGTAGTCAAGCGCCTAAAAGTGTGCGTGGCATGTGCGTGGCGTTCACGTGGCCCAGGTGAGGAAACGCGAGCACATCTGCAGTGACTTGGCCGCGGCTACCTAAGCCTTGGGCCGAGCTTCAGCTGAGTGGGCAGAGTGCTGCTCTGCACTGCCTGCCATGGAAATGGGCATTTCACAGTGGAGGAGGCATCAGAGTTCCTGAAGTCTATTCAGGTTGCTACCTGTGGCTTTAGTCATTCATTTTCATGCCGTATATTCTATTCTGGGCTGGGATTTAGCTCACTTGGTAGAGCGCCGCTCTGTAGTCTTTGAGGTCCCGAGTTCAATTCCCAGCACCACAAAAATGGGAGGACGAGGCAATCCACTCCCAAACCAATCCCGAAGCAATTAGCCATTGAAAACCCTATGAGGGGTGCTATGAGTTGGACATGACTCGACGGCACCTAACAACAACAACATATTCTATTCCATGAATACAACATGATTTATTTACCAATTAGTGTCTGCCTCTGGGGAGGGGAGGGCTGGGGTTTAGCTCAGTTGATAGAGTGCTGCTCTGTGTACTTTGAGGCCCTGGGTTTGATCCTCAGCACTGCAAAAATGGAAGAAGGACCTGGCAGCCCACTCCCAAAATACATCCAAAACAGCCTTCAAAAACCCTGTAAATACCAGAGAAGCACTGACATAGTGCTGGGCATGGTATGGTGTCGGGTGTGTTTCATTCTGTTGTATATCTGGTTGATATGAGTCGGACCCAACCCATTTGATGGCACCTAGCAACAACAACAACAACAACAACAACGTCAACCTAACTCTTGTGTACCAGAGTTGAGACACATTGTCAGCCTTCTTGCATGCATTTTCCATACCAAATAGCTGTGGACATATACCTAGGTCGTATTTTGAAAATCAACATATAAATTCCCTCTTTCATAGTGGATAGCTCTGTGGGTTTCCACACAGGCATCAGACAGTCCTGTGGAAGGGCTGCATCGACTCTGGTGTTCTCCGCTTCCCCGTCCCTTAGCAACCAGTGATAAGGCCTACTTCTCTGTAGTTTTGACTTTTCCAGAATGTTTTAAGTGGAATCATGAAGCATGTGCCCTTTTGAGTTGTCTTCCTTATCCCAGCACATCCAGGATTCCTCCACGTGTGGGTAAGTGTGGTTGGTTATTTTCAGTGGTGAGTGGTGCTCCATTGTGTGGCTTTACCTCTTGAGGGACTCTTGGGTTGTTTCTAGTTATCTATTACAAGAAAAGCTGTCGTAACTTTTCACATGTAGGGTTTTGTGAACATACGTTTTATTCCAGTTGACCAGACACCCAGGGATGCAGTTTCTGGGTCTGGTAGATCATTTCTGTATTACTGTAAGAAGTTGCCAGGTTCTTTTCTAAAGTGGCTTCACTGTTTTTGCCCTGGAACCAACAGCCCCTGCAAGCAGCACATTATTACAGCTTTTGTTTTGTTTCTAGCAACTCTAGTAGATGTAGTGGTACCTCACTGTGGATTCAATTTGTGTTTTCCTGATGAGTATTGATGCTGAGTCTCTTTCCAAGTGCGTATTTACCATCGACATATCTTCTTGGAGAAGTGTCTCTTATGGTCTTTTGCCCATCTTTTTTTTTTGTTTTGTTTTAAATGTGAAGGATTGTTTTCCTATTGAGTTTTTGGTTGCTTTGTAGTCCCGGGTACAAATCTTTATCAGATACTGATTTGCAGCCACCTTCTCCCTGTGCGAGGCTCCCTCCCACTTATTTATCTACACGGTGACTTTCAGAGTTGAGGCTCTTTGTTTTGGATGCTTTCTTTTACAAATTGTGCAGTTAGTATCATATCTAAAACATCTTTGCTTAGCCCAAAGTCACAAGTATTTTCTTTCAAAAGTTTCATAGTTCTAAGTTTCTCAGTGCAAACCTGTGATGCATTTAAAGTTAACTTTTTTTTTTTTTTTTTTGTGGTACTGGCGGTTGAACCCAGGGCCTTGCGCCTGCATGCTTTGCAAGTGCTGGACCACTGAGCTGCGCCCCCAGCCCATTTTTTCACTTTTTGAGACAGGGTCTTGCTAAGTTATGCAGACTGCCTCTGGTCTTGAACTTGCGATCCTCCTGCCTCTGCCTCCCGAGCCGCTGGGGTTACAGGCGTGCACCACTGTAAAGTTAACTTTTGTAGCAAGTGTGAGGTATGGAATGAAATTTATTTAGTGGTGATGGTGAGGGACTGTATATCTTTGTTACAGATCAGTTGACGTGTATGCTCTCGGTAATGTTTTTAAAGTGGGTTGGGTGTCTGGGCTGGGATTTGGCTCAGTGGGTAGAGCGCTGCGCTCTGAGGTCCCGAGTTCAATTCCCAGCACCGCAGAAATGGGAGAAGGACCTGGCAATCCACTCCCAAGGCAATCCCGAAATAGTCAGCCATTGAAAACCCTATGAGGGTCACTATGAGTCAGATACCGACTCGACGGCACCTAACAACAACAACAAATTGGGTGTCTACCCACTTGCCTTTGGAGAAGGGTGGTAACAATTGCTGATGAAATAGTTATGGCATTTTCCAGTGTTCAGAGTGTCATCTTACTGTGTTTTGAATTTGACTTTGACCTTTACCACAGTCCCTTGAAGTTTCAGGCATGAGGCAGATTTCATTCAGAGATGCACAACTCAGCCTGGCACAAGGAATGACATAGAATCACAGGTTGTTGTTGTTGGTAGATGACGTTGAGTCAGGTCCTACTCATAGTGACCCTATGTACAACAGAATGAAACACTCCCTGACTCTGTGTCAGACACGTGATCTTTTTTATGTTTAAGCCCATGGTTCCAGCTGCTGTGTCAGTCCATCTAGTTCTTTTTTTTTTTTTTTCGTTTTTCTGCCACTCTCCCAAACATGGTGTCCTTCTCCAGGGATTGGTTCCTCCTAACATGTCCAAGGGGCTGGGATTTGGCTCAGTTGGTAGAGTGCTGCGCTGCAGTCTCTGAGGTCCCAAGTTCAATTCCCAGCACCGCAAAAATGGGAGAAGGACCTGGCAATCCACTCCCAAGGCAATCCCGAAACAGTCAGCCATTGAAAACCCTATGAGGGTCGCTATGAGTCGGATACCGACTCCACAGCACCTAACAACAACAACAACAAAACATGTCCAAAATATGTAAGACGCAGTCTAGCCATCCTTGCTTCTGAGGAGCGCTCTGGTTGCACTTCTTCTGTGACAGATCTGTTGGTTCTTTTGGCAGTCCATGGTATATATAAATTCAATATTTGTCTTCGGCATCATAATTCAAAAGCACCAATTCTTTTCCTGTCTTCCTTATTCAGTGGCCAGCTTTCAAAACCATATGATGTGACTGAAAATACCGTGGCATGCATCAGGTGCACCTTTGTCTTCAGTGTGACGTCTTTACTTTTCAAGATCTTTTGCAACAGCTTTTCCCAAAGCAATGATGTCTTTTGATTTCTTGACTGCTGCTTCCATGGGTGTTGATTATAGAACCAAGGAGAGCAAAATTTTGGACAACCTCAATCTTTTCTTCGTTTATTATGAAGTTGTATACTGACCTAGTTGTAAAGATTTTTGATTTCTTGATGTTGAGGCTTAATCCATACTGAAGGCTGTGTTCTTTGATCTTCATCAGTAAATGTTTCAAATCTTCTTCACCTTCAGCAAGCAAAGTTGTGTCATCTGCATCACGCTGGTTGTTAACGAGTCTTCCTCTAGTCATGATGCCTCATTCTTCTTCATAAAGTCCAGCTTCTCAGATTATTTGCTCAGGATAGAGATTGAAGTGGTGTGGTGAAAGGATGTAGCCCTGAGGCACACCTTTCTTGACCTTAAAACAAGCAGTGTTTCCCTCTTCTGTTTGAAGGATCGCCTCCCAGTCTATGAACGGACTCCTCATACGTACAATTAAGTGCCCTGGTGTTCCCATTCTTTGCATTGCTATCTGTATTTTGTTATGATTCATACAGTCAAATACCTTTGCATATTCAATAAACATAGATAGACATCTTTCTGGTATTCTCTACTTTTGACTAATATCCATCTGAGACCAGCAAGGATGTCCCTCATTTCACGCCCTCTTGTGAAACCAACATTATTTTCCGGCAGTATGTATACTACTGTTCTGACTTTTAATATTGAGCTTTTCCATCATCTCTTTCCACAAATATAGTTAATTTCATTCCTGTATATTCCATCTGGTGAGTTCCATGTGCATAATTGCCATTTATGTTGGTGAAAAAATGTCTTTGCAATGAAAAGGTCATTGGTCTGAAAAATTCTGTCATGTGATCTCCAACATTGTTTCTTTCACCAAGGCCATATTTTCCAACTACTGAGCCTTCTTTGTTTCCAACTTTTACATTCCTTTCACCAGTAATTATCAGTGCATCCTGACTGCATGTTTGATCTATTTCAGATTGGAGAAGCTGGTAAAATTCTTTCCTATCTTCATTTGTGGCCTTCGTTGTGAGTTTTTAAATTTGAATAATAGTCATACTAACTGACCTTCCTTATTGTTGTTGTTGTTATTGTTAGGTGCCCTCGAGTCGTGTCAGACTCATAGCGACCCTCATAGGGTTTTCAATGGCTGATTGTTTCGGGATTGCCTCAGGAGTGGATTGCCACATCCTTCTCCCATTTTTTTTTTTTTTTTCGGTGCTGGGAATTGAACTCTGGTCCTCAGAGACTGCAGAGCAGCGCTCTACCATCTGAGCTAAATCCCAGCCCGACCTTCCTTGTAGGTGTGTGGATATTATTGTATCACTGACAGCATTGTATTTCAGGACAGATCTTAAGATGCCTTTTTTGATGATGAATGCAACCTCATTTCTCTTTAAACTGTCATTCTCAGCATAGTAGACAATATGATTATTTGATTCAAAATGTCAGTTTTCTGTATTGTGGGGGCTTGTGTGTTGCTGTGATGTTGAAGGCCATGCCACCGTTATTACAGATACCAGCAGATGCACCCATGCTGAACAGGTTTCAGCTGAGCTTCCAGAGTAAGACAGGCTAGGGAGAAGGACCTGGCTAACCTACTCCTGAATCAATTACCCATTAAAAATTCTATGAATAGTGGAGAATATTGTCAGATACAGTGCCAGAAAATGAGCCCCCCAGGTTGGAAGGCACTCAAAAGACCCCGAGGAAGAGTTGCCTCCTCAAAGTAGAGTTGACCTTAATGACGGGAATTGAGTAAAGCCCCAGGGACCTCCATTTGCTGATGTGGCCCAACTCAAAATGAGAAGGAACAACTGTAAACATCCATTAGTAATTGAATCACAGGGAGAAGGTATTGAAGTCAGAACACTTCAAATCCAGGAACTTTTCCCAAGGGGATATCGAAAAAGAGATCGATTCTCCAGCTTCCTTTGGATTGAATTTTATTTCTAGCTTCGTTCAGTACTAGCAGTGTGAACAGGAACAAAGTAATTAATGTCTCCATTGTCAGTTTCTTCTTCTAGCAGCACTACCTTCCTGTAAGAAGTATGTTAGAATTAAAGATAAAATATACAAGGGTCCTAGCACAGTGCGTGTCAAGTGGTAGGATCTATTGCTACCATGACTCTAGTTTTTTAGAGTGTGGATTTTCTTGACGATACAGATAATGTTACTAAAGAACAGAATGATTCATAACTAAAGGAAAACACAGATACCCAGGAAAACATTTCTAGAATAGAACGAAAACTTCATTGTAAATTGAATGTTCACGAGCTGCAGTGGATTTAATCCATGAAAACTCTTGAAGGGCATTGGACCCCAGCGTTTTTGGCACTAGTGGCTGGTTTTGTGGAAGACAGACTCTCCATGGGTCATTGGAGGGGGAGCTCCATTGGAGGCCTTACTAAGAGTGATGGGCAGCAGCTATTCAGACAGATGAAGCTTTGCTTACCAGCTAGCTGTCAGCACCTACTGTGCGGCCATAGACCCGTACTGGTCTGGGGACTGGGGAGCCCTGTTCTAGGGGACAGGTCTAGATGTAGTAATACAAGGTTTTGTTGGGGTTAAAGGAGAAATACCACATAAGTGCTCTGTGCATAGTAAAGGCACTTGGTCTACAGGTGGTACATGTTGGTGTCTATTAATATTACTTTTATTACGGATCAACACCACCATGTGAGCAACAACCATTGTTTTGGATCAAACTTTTTTTCTTTGCTTTGTTTTCATTGCGTTTGTAGCCTTCAGCCCCTTGCCTGGGACCGACTCTCCTCCTCTTGATTTTCCTGTGGTTCATCCTGAGGATTTTGAGTCTGCAGCTTCCTTTGCCAACTGTGCATTCCGCTCAGCCTTCCTTTCTCTGTTCGCAGGGGGCAGCACTGAAGTACTTGCCGACGATTGTCAATGATGTCACTTTGGTGTTCGATCCCAAGGAGCTCAGGTAACTCTTGCCACACGGGGCTGCCTGCCGGGGCAGCTAGACCGAGGGATGCTCCGGGTTCAGTCTACACCTGTGTACGTCAGTGCCCTGGATTGTTTTGGAGCATGGGCTGCTGGCAGTGTCTGGGATGCTTCGCTAATTATGACTTTTATGGAAAAGGCAGGCTGGGTTGGTAGAGCGCTGTGCTGCAGTCTCTGAGGTCCCGAGTTCAATTCCCAGCACCGCAAAAATGGGAGAAGGACATGGCAACCCACTCTCAAGGCAATCCCGAAACAGTCAGCCATTGAAAACCCTCTGAGGGTTGCTATGAGTTGGATACCGACTCGACGGCACCTAACAACAACAACAACAACATGGAAAAGCAATGCTTTTGAATAGTCACAGTGATTTCTTTGGGTGACGGTTTATACCCCAGCGAGAACATGATACTAATCTGGCATCTCTCATAGTTTAAGGTTTAGGTTTCAACATGTCATTGTTGCTTTTGCTTTGGTGTTCAGCATCTGAAAAACTTACTTTTCCTACCTTTGTGTCTGCTCTCCTTTTTTTTTTTTTTTTTTTTTTTTTTTTTGTGGTACTGGGGGGTTAAACCCAGGGCCTCGCGCTTGCATGCTCTACAAGTGCTGGACCACTGAGCTGCACCCTCAGCCCATTTTTTTACTTTCTGAGACAGGGTCTTGCTAAATTACGCAGACTGCCTCTGGTCTCAAACTTGCGATCCTCCTGCCTCCGCCTCCCGAGCCGCTGGGATGACAGGCGTGCGCCACCTCGCCTGGCTAGCTCTCCTATTTATAACAGGTACAGCTCCTCTTCCTGAGCCCTGAATGAAGGGCTGGGAGCTGGAGGCAGAAGAATCAGAAGTTACCGTCTGAGAAAAAAATTTTGAAAAGAAGACCACCCCACACACCAAAACCCCAAAAAGCAAATTGTGAGAAGGTGGTCTTTAGACTTTAGGCTGAGGATTGAGGCTGGGAACCAACTTCTTCCCTTTTCCCAGTCTTTGTTGTGTAATCTGTAGGTATCACTGCTTTCTGAGACGCACTCTTGGGGGCAGAGAGGATGCACAGTGTTGGGGGGGTCAAATCCCAGGCATCCTGCATGCCAGTAAGTGCTCTATGATGGAGCTGCCCCCCAGGTTCTACTTTATTTTTTATTTGAAAGAGCATCTCACTAATTGCATAGGCTTCCTCTGGCCTCTACCTGTGGTTGTCCTGCCACACCTTCCTGAGTCGCTGAGATAACAGACTGTGCTTCTGTCACCTGCTTGGGGCTCTGAGGAAGACCTGCATCTCCAGGGCCATGCAGCCTGCCTCTACCCTCTGCTGTTGGTGCCTTCATGTCCCTCTTTAATGACTTTTGTATGATTTTAAAAGTGATATTAAAAAATCATGTTTATATTTTCTTAAAGAATCAGTTCCTATTTTTATAAAACAGAAGTGATCACAGAAGAAACTAACTCCACCTTCAGTTCATTATCCAAAAATAAACAGAAAGACCCAAATCCTTAGCACATGTGCTTAGGCACACACCTGAAAAAGTTAACGTTCTTTTTGTAGCGAGCAGATGCTGTCCTTAAGCCATCTTTTTCTACTGTGTCCTGAAGTCCTCTTCTGTACCATAATTATTAATGACTTTCAGGATGTCTCATCCTATGCTGGCCACCATTTATTTAAGCATCAACAACATACATGACATCTCTTATGTGTTTTCTCTGTATAAAAAGGCCTTTACATAAAGCACTTTCTATGTATTAGCCAATTAATCTTATAGCGTGGCATGACATTGGTTGTATTATTAGCCTAATTTCGCTTGTCTGTGATAACGTGGCTAGTGATTGGTACTGGTTCTAGGCCGGTACCTAGGCTTTCTGATTACAGAGAATAGGCTTCAAACTTATGCTATCTGAGGGGTGTTAGATTGTGTCTAGTGTTTTATCATTACAAAATATGGTAGGATAAACTTTTCTGTAACTGAATTGTAGGATATACCTCTATTTTAAAGCATCAGGATAATTACAGAAGTGGAGCTACTTGGTCTCATATTTTCTTAAAAGATTTTTAATAGATACCATCCAGTGATCCTCAAAAAGATCAAACCATCATTCTACTAGTTCATTTTGATGTCTGGTTTCTCAAACATTGCCATTACTAGGAATAAGCATTTTATAGAACCTTCCCAATATGATTGATGAAACAGTATCTCACCATTTCAATTTGCATTTCTTTAGTTACTAACAAGAGTTCTTTTAATATTCTTCAACAAATATATTGGCCATTAATAAAAGAAAGTTCTGTTTGTCTTTAGGTTTTTCTTTTTCTTTTTCTTTTTGCAGAACAAGGGGGTTAAACCCAGGGCCTCGCTCTTGCATGCTTTGCAAGTGCTGGACCACTGAGCTGCACCCATAGCCCATTTTTTAAAAACTTTTTGAGATAGGGTATTGCTAAATTAATGCAGACTGCCTCTGGTCTCCAATTTGCAATCCTCCTGCCTCTGCCTCCCGGACCCCTGGGATTACAGGCATGTGCCACCACGCCTGGCTGTTTTTAGTTTTGTAAGACAGGTCTCTGTGTAGCCTAGTTTGGTCTCACCCTCCTGGATTCTAGGATTTCTGGCATGTCCTACCATGGGCCGATGTAAATGTAAATTTTAAAAACTACTTTATTGCAGTATTATTTCCATACTACAGAGTCACCTGTTTTTGAGTGTTCAATTCATTGATTTTCAGTATGTTTACAAACTTGTGTGACCATTACCCTAGAGTCCAATTTTGTTGTTGTTGTTAGGTGCCGTTGAGTAGGTATCCGACTCATAGCGACCCTCATAGGGTTTTCAATGACAGACTGTTTCGGGATTGCCTTGGGAGTGGATCGCCAGACCCTTCTCCCATTTTTGTGGTGCTGGGAATTGAACTCGGGACTTCAGAGACTGCAGCGAAGCGCTCTACCAACTGAGCTAAATCCCAGCCCACTCAAGTGGTAGGGAAGTAAAAAGCAATATTTGAAAACATCTCAGCAGGTGAGATTTTGGCCGATATTGTCCTAAGGGGCTTTGTTCATGCTAGTGGCATTTCACGCCCCATGGCTCAGTGCTGTCCCCTGGCAGCATAGATTGTGCTGCGTATCTCTGAGTTCCTTCCTTGTCTTTTTCCTCATAGCAAAATGTTCACGGAATTCATCCTCAATGTCCCCACGGGCTTGCTGACCATCCAGAAGCTCTATTGTCTGATTGAAATCGTTCACAGTGACCTCTTCACACAGCATGGTGAGTGGAACCTTGAGAATTATTAAATTGTCACAGTGTTCTTTGCCTGCTGACACTGCCCCTCTGAATCCTCTCCTCCTTACCCCATGGAGTGGAGGTGGCACCCAATTCAAACAGCTTCTTGTAGGACAGGGAGACGTAGTCCTCACTGGAGAATGGTAATTGACATATAGTGTAGGTAAGAGGTGGCTGAAACAAATGAAGACAAAACTTGTTGTCTTGTAATTTAGGGGTATGCCAAAGCCCTGGGATAATCAGTGTACATTGTAGCCTTTAAAATGTGTGATTGTCCATCCTGGGGAGGCAATTGCTTGCTTCCATTGAGATAATTGCAAAGGAAAAAAAAATGCATGCTTCCTTTAAATTGAGTTCTGTCCCATTCTAACTTTGGAGTCTTTGACAGGGCTTCTTCAAGCCCAGCTCAGAATAATAAGAATTCTAATGATTCTTTTTTTTGTTTTGGTACTGGGGGTTGAACCCAGGGCCTTGCGCCTGCATGCTTTACAAGTGCTGGACCACTGAGCTGCACCTTCAGCCCATTTTTTTACTTTTTTTTTTGAGACAGGGTCTCGCTAAGTTGCACAGACTGCCTCTGGTCTCGAATTTACGATCCTCCTGCCTCTGCCTCCCTAGCTGCTAGGATTACAGGTGTGCGCCACTGTGCCCGGCTCTGAATTCTAATGATTCTTCAGTTTATTGATCCTGAAGAATACCTTGTATTCCCCCTCATGATCCCCCCATCCTTTTTATTAGTCATTGTCTTTCTATTTGGACAGATTGAATTAATATTTTATACTTGTCAGCCGGTTTTATTCAAAGCCTAAAATCTTTGCATGGTTTCACAATCTTTCTCGTTTATTGGAGGCAAATGTGAAGGTTGAGTGATGTCCTGGCTGAGCACAGATTTTTTTTCCATTTCCATTTGTGCCCAGACGTCCGGCTGCTCCATGCATTTCCGTCTGTCCCCAGGCCTTGCCTTGCTGTAATTCCCCGTGTTATTTTGGCGCTGGCACAGCCTGCTGGGGGAAAGCCCTGCTGAGTTCCTGCTGGCTGGGCTCACAGTGCACCCCAGGGCTGGCTTAGTCCCTTGTGCCTTCGGGGCTGCTGAACTGTGTTTGCCTTCTGATTTTAATCTTACTTCTTGATTAAACTCTGTAAAATGCACTAGAGTGTAGGCTTGTTGCTGAGGCTGATGCGAAGAGGAGATGTAAGGACTTCGTCTGGGTGGGCGTGTTCTTGTAAAGCGAGCGACATCAGATTAGGAAGCCGGTGGCTTCCTGTCGCTGCTCCACGCAGACCTCGCTCGGGGGCAGAAGCCCCTATCTCGTTTTTATAAAACGAATTCTCCCAGAGTTGGGGACCTGAAGCACATGATTCCAAATCAAGCCATTAACCCTGACTATTCATCGTCCATGCTTTCACGGTGGGCAGGGTCTTGGCTTGTCCATTCCCCCAGGTGTCTTCCATAGCCAGGTCACAGTGTGGGGCTTAAGAAAAGCTGCTGTGGAGGGCACGTGTGAGGACCCTGCTTCTGTAGCTGCTCTCGTTTTGACTCCACTTTGTGCCAGAGCGAGCGTGGGTTTTATTAGGTATGCTACTCATGCTCTGCCTCTCACCCATCTGGTGCAAACACACACACGTGCATGTGTGGATTGGTGCACACGTGCACACCCATTGCTATGCCTGCCATCATCAGTGTCTTCATGTCAGCACTTCTTGCCAAATTAAAAAAAAAGCCAGAGAGAGATTCTCCAAAGAATTAAGAAATGTATTTCAGAATAACAGCGTTGCAATGGCAATAGCAAGAGACTGCAAAGGGAATGCGCGGCCATTGTAAACAGTGGGTGGATTCGGAGAGCGAGGCAAGGGGACAGGTTTAAAGGCAAGTACAAGGAGAATTGCATTGAATATTTGAAACAGCTGCCTTTGGCCATCATGATGAGTAACAAGCGTCTTCGAACAGGTAGCTGCTGGGCAGATGTCCTTGTAGAAATACTTTTGTGTAAGGTGGGGGTTCAGGAGGGTCCTTTGTGGTAGTTACCGTCAGGCAATAGTGCTTAAGCACCCTTTCTTCATAACATTTAGGCTTTGTTCACTCGTTTTTGGCAAGGTTGACCTAAGCGACTCTGTTTTGATTTTGATAGTGTTCACAATTCTTTCACATTCTCCCTTTTGACTAAAATTTTCTCTACGATGATTGCTGATTTACCATCCTGCAGTTAGGATTTGATTATCTCTCATTTCTAGGATTGTTTGGAAGGAGTGGGACTCAGGTAAAGTTCACCTGCAGTCCATTGTTAAGTTCAATTCTGTCTGTTCCTTAGGCAGTAAGTATCACCTCAGAGCACAGGGCCAGGTTATTTTATGAGGATTTGTACTTCTGCAGAATTTTGATAGGCAACATGTGCTGGGTTTAGAAGGGAAAATACAACGGCAAAAACCAAAAGACCAATATGAATCCAGTTTGTCTAATAGCTTGAACCCAAAACATAACTTTTTCTTTATAATCATATTAATTTTTTCCAAAGATAATCAGAGAAAAGCCAATTTATTTATAAAATGAGCTTAGTTTTATCAGAAAGTTGTACTTAAGAGTACTCGTTAGTCTTTTTTTTTTTTTTTTTAATCTGAATCTAAATGTTTTAGAGAGGAATCAGACCTATGGTTAGCAAAACAGAGTATTCCTGGCTAAAATTATGATGCGAATTTGTCAGTTGTTAAGAAAATTTAGTTATTTTTATTCTGTACTACATTTTAAGATAATGATTGTGAGTGACAGCATTATACCAGGACCATCAAACTTTAATACATTTTACGTAATCTTTAGAACATTTAAAATTAATAATATATATCAAACAGCAAAATAATAAAAAACAGTAAAATAATATTTATTTACCAAGTTATAAGGTAGGTTTAACCAGAGTTATGTAATCAGTCAGAAGACATCTAAACAAGTAGATGCTAAAAAGCCTTAATTCTTTTTAGTCAGTTCTTTCTAAGCAACCAAGAACCTAAGAAAGACAGCTGATAACAAGATAATTTATCTTGATAAAACATAGAATCTTTGTTTCCTATTCTAGGTTATGTAAGTTTTACCAAGACCTGATCAGTATGTTAAGACAATCTTGTTGCTTTAAACACAGAGAATTAGATTCTGGTTTTTATATTAGTATATTCATGTATAAATTTTAAAAAATCCTATAAATATTTTTAAAATGATCGCTAACTCGATCATTGTTGTTATGTGCGTTGAGTAAGGTCCAACTTATAGCAACCCTGTGTACAACATAATGAAATACTCCCTGACAGTGTGCCATGCCTAGCACTGTGTCAGTGCTTCTCTGCTATTCATAGGGTTTTTAATGGCTGATTGTTTTGGCTCAGTTGGTAGAGTGTTGCTCTGCTCTCTCTGAGGCCCTGAGTTCGATCCTCAGCACTGCAAAAATGAGAGAAGGATGTGACAACTCACTCCTTTAGCAATCCTGAAACAATCAGCCATTGATTTGTTGTTGTTGTTAGGTGCTGTCAAGTCGATATCCAACTCATAGCAACCCTCATAGAGTTTTCAATTGCTGATTGTTCCGGGATTGCCTCAGGAGTGGATCCCCACGTCCTTCTCCCATTTTTGCAGTGCTGGGAATGGAACTCTGGATCTCAGAGACTGCAGAGCAGTGCTCTACCAACTGAGCTAAATCCCCCAGCCATTGATAACCCTGTGAATAGCAAAGAAACACTGACATAGTGCCATGCACGGAGTGTTGGGTAATGTATCATTTTGTTGTACAGAGGGCACTATGAGTTGGACCTGACTTGATGGCACCTAACAACAACAACTTGATCATACACAAATTTCCTTTTATAAAATTTCTCTCTCGCAAGTCTACTGTAACTTCTTAGACTTTTTGTAGTTTGCTTAAATCTTTGTTGTTGTTGTTAGGTGCTGTCAAGTCGGTATCTGACTCATAGCGACCCTCATAGGGTTTTCAATGGCTGACTTCGGGATTGCCTTGGGAGTGGGTTGCCAGGCCCTTCTCCCAGCTTAAATCTTTAGTTTTGCACTATTATTTTTTTTCCCCAATTTGAAACAATCTAGTCATTCTACCTTTGGACAAAAATTTTGTTTTACTATGAAAACCCCTACTTCATCCAACAAAAAGGTCTCTTTTTTAACCATCCTCACCAAAAATCTATCCTTGTACCTATAACTTTCTTTGTATCCCTTTCTCCCTTACACATTGGTTCCTTTAGGCCTATTTCCTTTCTTAAATTTACATATTAAGGTATTCTTTAAAAAAATCCTCAAATTTAGACAAAATTGGTCCATTTCTCAACAGAAAAACTATTTGTCTTTGTATAGTTTTTCTCATTAAAAATACATTTAATTTTTCTTATGTTCTGTATTTATAAAGTTATATATATTAATTGGGGCTGAGATTTAGCTCCGTTGGTAGAGCACTGCTCTGCAGTCTCTGAGGTTCCGAGTTTGATTCCCAGCACCGCAAAATGGGAGAAGGATGTGGCAACCCATTCCCAAGGCAATCCCCAAACAGTCAGCCATTGAAAACCCTATGGGGGTTGCTGTGAGTCAGACTCAACTCGACGGCACCTAACAACAGCAGCATAGGTTAGTTAGAATTATTAAATCCTTATAACCTTTCTTTTAGTGAAGACCTGGGAAGAAAGCAACCTTGAATTATTTGGCCGATAGCAATAATTTATGAAAATATATTTATTAATAAACCCAGATATATATTATCTTTTAAAATATAATCTAAGAAGCCAATAGTATTTGAACTTGTTTTTAGAAACATTGATCTCATTTATTTTTACCCATTTATTTTTAAGTGCTTATTTCTAGATCACTCATGAAAACTGAGATATCAGATAAATATAGTTTCTATTTTATGGTATTTTTTTGGTCAGAGAAAACCTTTAAACTTTAAATTCCATTATGCTCTCATCTGCATATTTGTACGTAAGTTGAATTTATACTCATGTATGAGCTTAAACATCCAACAGAGAGAAATAGAACTCTGCCTGGCCTTGACATCCAGCAAAAATGTTTACTAACAATTCTGAAGGTAACTATTTTGATTTTAACTAACAATCGATGAGACAGGGTAATATACTAATGGAAATTTAGCAGTTTAACGAAAGAGTTGAATCCCAATTATATTTTTGAAAATGGGACTAGTGAAGGTCACCTGTTCATATGGTTAGACTTGAAGGTTTTTATTTGCAGTCTTTTGAATGCTTTGAACCAGATGTTTCAGATAAGGCAGTTCCCACAGCAGCTTGGTTTTTAAAAGGCTCTTCTACCTTTCCCTCCTCTCCTCCCCACTTTTCAGTCTCAGACGAGTTCAGGAGTTAACTCTTAGATGTTTGCATTTTAACTAGGACTGGCTGAAGTAATAAACTTCCAAGCAATCTTGAAGAGCAAAAATATCTTAATATAAGCAAAACTGGCAGAGGAAAGAATAGACAGAGACAAAATTAAAAGTCCTTTACCTTGTTAACCCTGTAATGATAGTTTAAGAATTATTTTAGGGGTGCTCACCAGAAATATTTAAAGTAGGCATGCAGGTCAAACAGAAATATGAAGCTAGGCATGCATAATCCAAAGAGAATTCACCAGAAAAAGGCCATAAGGTGTTACCATGACTTCAACTGCATTAAAATTGCAGGAGAAATCCTTGCGAGACCAGAGTGCCCTGGCAGCAAGAACTCAGGCCAGAGCTGTTCTTAGGGACTCTGGGGGAAGCTAACCTTGAGGGATTTGAATAGAGTTCTGACCAGAGCTGCCAGCAGGACCTAAGGCGAGTAAGAATTTCCCCAACCCAAACTGTTCCTCAGAAAACAAAGGAAGCCAGGCAAAAGAGACCCTCAGTCAGGTATTAGCCCAAAAGACAGCCTAGAAGGGATCTGCCTTAATCCTTAGCGAAAGAATCCTTCCAAAACATCCCAAATAAAGTCAGCAGGGATCCTCCAACAAGAAGAGGGGGGCTTGCTCCAGAGAAGACTTACCTGGGCAGAAGGTGGCCAGCTTGGCAATGGAGGGCATAGAACTGGTACGCGGAGTCAGTGCTTCTCTCTGAAGGTGTTTGGTCTTCTGGTCCCTCAGTGGTCATCACATAAGACAGCCTAAAAATAATAAGCACAATGCAATCCTCTAAAGAATAATTTATTTGGAAACAGCAGAGCATTGCAAGGGATTGCTATCTTATAGTAAGCTGTGTGCATATTCAAAGAGGTTGGGGCAAAAGGAAGTTTATTTTCTGCCTTTTTTGAGACAGGGTTTCACTACGTAGCTCAGCCTGGCTTGAACTGGTGATCCTCCTGCCTCAGCCTCCACAGTGCTGGGATTATAGCTGTGTACCACCACACGTGGTGCAAGGGGAAGTTTTCAAAGGCAAAATGAAGATCCTATCAGATGTTTGAAAGAACAGTCCTTAGCCACAATGATTAATCACACGAGAGGCAGCAGGCTAGGGTTGAGGAGACAGGTTCTGGGCAGATATCCTTGCAGAAGTACTTTTGTATAACGTTGAGATGGCCACTGTGCAAACTTGTGGTTTGCCACAGTCTTTTGTGAGAGTTAACATCAGGTAGTCATGTGTCAGAGCCCTTCCTTCACAACCTCGGGGCTTTATTTGCTTGTTTTTGGTTTACGCTGACATGACAGACTCCATTTTGTTCCCAACAGCTTTCACTTCTTCTACATTGTCAATGAGTGTCAAGTTGGAGTGAATAATAATTGTCAATAAATTGCCAATGAATTGTCCTTGGCTTCCATTGAGTGTTGCTATAAGGCATTCTTTGGGGCTGGGATTTAGTTCATTGGTAGAGCGCTGTGCTGCAGTCTTTGAGGTCCCAAGTTCGATTCCCAGCACTGCAAAAATGGGAGAAGGACATGGCAACCCACTCCCAAGGCAACCCCGAAACAATCTGCCATTGAAAACCCTATGAGGGTCGCTATGAGTCGGACATGACTCAACGGCGCCTAACAACAACAACATAAGGCATTCTTAGGACATATTTACATATATTTTGAAATTTCTATTGCAAAACTTTGTTCTATTTGTTATTTAGCTCCTTTTGAATAAGGACCTAGAATATAAAAATTTCAACTGAAAATGTATAAAATAGGAATTCTTTTAAGAATATATTTCAAGGCAACATTTTTCCCTATGGAAACTTTTTCTTTAGCTAGTAGAAAGCTTGAAGGGAAGCTTACTATTTATTTTTGTTGATAGTCTCAGCCTGGGCCTTTGATGATTGCATATCCTCCTCGTTCCTACTGATCATTTGTGTTTTCACTGTTGTTCTATGAACCTTCTTATCACAGGCTGCCTCAAACCCTCTTTTGGAGCTTTGCAGCATGTAATAAATACTTAAATTTGCTTCATAAGGAGTTATATAGTACTTTGAAATAAGTAATCTAGCTTTTTAAGTACAAAGTTAGGATATTTTTCTTTTTTCCCTGATGTTATAAATGGTTTATTTTTATTTTTTTCCCCTTTACTGGTAAATGTTGGTGGGCTACAGAGGAATAGAACATTAGGTTTTTCCATTTTGCAACTCTTATATCACTTTTGGTTGCTCTTTTATCAACTTAACGAGGTTTATGGACCCTTTTGATTCATATGTGGTGAAACTCATATGCATATTTGGGTTACATTCTGCCGCAGTCCAGCCACAGCCTAGGATCCAGGGTTTCCCGAAGGCAGATGAGGAGTTGGTGATGGGTAACAGGCACAGTAGCTCGGAGGCAATGTGGATCTGTTCCGTTTATTGTTTGGATAGCTAGTTTTTTATACAATCTTTTTAGGCTTAGGACATGCAAGTAGTAAGAATATGTGCAGTTTTACACACATCTGGCAGTCATAATAGCAGTGGAGGGTCAGGCTGACCAGAATAGCAGCCTTTACTCTTTTTCTCTAGCTGGGAACCAAGGTCTGCCTTTAGGTAGATAAGCACCTCCATGCTAAATTGTCAGGGCGTCAACATTTCCCTATTTTTCCCATGTGCTCATGAAGTTGCATCGTTTACATTGATTTTGATCTCAGTAGCATGCTGTATCCAATATAGTAAATGAGAGCGGATGAAGTGTATGATCCGAAAGTCATCGTAGGCTAGGTGAACCAGAGGTACCCTGAGCCTTCATGGCGTATAAGCAGCTCCAGAATTGTCCAATCGGTTGTTGTTGTTAATAGTTGCCTTTGAGTCGGGACCAACTCATAGTGACCCTCCTATGGTTTTCAATTGCCACGTCCTTCTCTTGTTTTTTTGCGGTGCTGGGGACTGAACCCAGGTCCTCAGAGAGTGTGGAGCAGCACTCTACCAACTGAGCTGAACCCCAGGCCCCATCCAGTCTGTAGCGGTCATTTAATCCATAATCACCAGCCCAGATCTGCTTCTGAACACTTGGTGGCCACACAGAAGCCTTTCAGAGTACTTTGGCCAATATGAAAATGGCCCCATTTATAGGTTTGGGTTTTAAGAATCTTTCTGGAGAAGCCGGGCACAGTGGCACACGCCTGTTATCCCAGGGGCTTGGAAGGCAGAGGCAGGAGGATTGCAAGTCCGAGACCAGAGGCAGTCTGCATAACCTAGCGAGACCCTGTCTCAAAAAAGTAAAAAAATGGGCTGGGGATGCAGCTCAGTGGTCCAGCACTTGCAAAGCATGCAAGGGTGAGGCCCTGGGTTCAACCCCAAGTGCCGGAAAAAAAAAAAAAAGATTCTTTCTGGATAGGGATAGCAAAGACAGCCTTGATTTTCCTCATTTGCAAGCTCTCTGCTTCTTCAGGAGCAGCCAACTGCCGTCTTACCACCTTGTCAGGAAAGATTTATCAGATGAGATCTTCTGGTTGCTCCGTACTTACAAAGATGTCATTATTTCTGCAAAATATTCTGGGCCACATTTGTGTAAATATTTAAAGCCAAGCCGTTTTCTGATGAGGTATGTTGGCTGAGATTTTCACTTTCTTCTATTTCTTGTTAACTTGTAAAAAATATAGTTGTCTTTGTCTTGTTTCTTGATCCCAGTGGATTCAAGCAAATTAACTCTCCGTGTGTCCGGATTTTTAGAACTTGGTTTAGGTTGATTTAGCTGCATTTACTGCTGACTGCGCTAGCCCACCATGAACGGCTCCCAGCCATGGTCACACTGCAGTAGTGGGCAAGTCTTCAGGCTCCTCTATAGGGGTTCCACGGTTGAAGGGAGGCTCCCAAGTCTCTGCCTCAGCCTGTGTGTTACCTGACTCACTAAAAGAAACCTCCTGGTTATTTTGCCCTCAGACATTTCTTTCCATTGTTGACTGTGAATAATTAGCCTAGTGGAGAACAAAGAAAATTGCATGGATTTGGGGCTCATTAGGGTTACTGTTGGGGAAAATGCAGATACAAGCAGTCTTGAGACTGTGTTCCAGGATGGCGGCCATATTTATGGATTTATATCCCCAAGGGGGTTGCAGATTACATTGCTTGCTAGTCAGGAATCATGATTGGTGCTGGCAAAACTAAGCTGTCTTGTAAGGAGGAGATGGGGTGCGTTGTCAGTCTCTGGGTAGTTTTGGAGAAGGAGTCTGTTGTACAGGTCAGCAGTGTTAACAACGTTTCCAGCAAGGAAAGTTTGGCCCTGGCCAAAGGTCACCACACCCAGTCCAAAGGTCAGCACATGTGAGTGGGTGAGGTGAGAAGTGGGCATGCCTGCAAGCCCCTTTCAAAGGTTTAGCTATGGATGTGCCAGAGACCAGAGTTAGCAATGCCTCTGACTCCATTTGAAATGCTCTGAACCAGTGGCATTCCATTTTGATTTTCTTCTCTGACACCACTCCCCTGCACCCCCATCAGAGCCACTCCATAGCTGGAGGAGTCTCACTTCAATGGGGGTAAGCACTGGATTCTGACACTGGAGTTGCTCCTCTGTAGAACGGCTGGACTGTGCCAGGTCTTGGTGCCGATGGGCCAGGGCTGACAGTGTCCTGGTTATTTCCAGCCACTCCCCCTCCATCTCGCCTGCTTTGAGATAAGGAAACAGAAGATGTATCCAGTGGAATTTGTTGGGCTACCACAGGAGACTCTATCTTTAGGCATTGTTGTTAGGTGCCGTTGAGTTGGGTCGGACTCATAGCCACCTATGTACAATAGAATGAAACATTTCCCTACACTGTGCCAGGCACAAGATCTGATCCTTTCTGTGTTTAGGTTCGTTGTTACAGATACTGTGTCAATCCCTCTAGTTGAGGGTCTTCCTTTTTTCATTGATCTGCCACTCTCCCAAACATGATGTCCTTCTCTAGGGATTGATCCATCCTGACTACATGTCGAAAATATATAAGACATAGTCTAGCCATCCTTGCTCCCAAGGAGCACTATGATTGTACTTCCCCTAGGAAAGATGTGTTGGTTCTTTTGGCAGTCCATGGTATATTCAGTATTTGTCTCCAGCACCATAATTCAAAAGCATCAATTCTTCTTCTGTCTCCCTTATTAATAGTCTAGCGTTCTCAACGGGATGATGTGAGTGAAAATACCATGGCATGGAGGGTTGTATTGGGTTCCAGTCTGTGTGGAACTGGCTTGAAGGCAGTGTCACTGCCTTCAATGATGACTGTCACTGCCACCCTCTGCTCACAATGAAGTCCAGCCTTCCCCTCTTTTTTAATTCTGTCACAGCTCAAGGATTACATGATGCCCACACAATTGGGGGATGGTGCATTTCCTTCAGTTGATCCACCCATTCAAATGCTAACCACAGACACACCCAGAAATAATGCCTCACTAGGTAGCTAAGAGGCTGGGGTTTAGCTCAGTTGGTAGAGTGCTGTGCTGCAGTCTCTGAGGTCCTGAGTTCGATTCCCAGCACCACAAAATGGGAAAAGGACGTGGCAACCCGCTGCCAAGGCAATCCCGAAACAGTCAGCCATTGAGGACCCTATAAGGGTCGCTATGAGTCAGACATGACTAGACGGCACCTAACAACAACAACACGGTAGCTAAGTGTCCTGGAACCATCACTGGACATGTAAAATGAAATATCACATGAAGTGTCCTCTGAGAGGCGCTTGGACCAGACCACCCTTCTGGGCACACCCCCACCATGTGAAATCATTGTGTTTCTTCCCTGTTTACGTGCTTGTCACCTGTGGTCCGTTCCTAGAATGACAGCTCCCTGAATAGGGCCCTGTTCATCTTGGTTTGCTCAATTTCTGGTACCTAGAGCAGCACCATGCCTGCAACTGTGCCACTGTGGCATCCGATCCCGTCACATCTCGGAAGCTAAGCAGGGTTGGTCTTGGTTAGTCCTTGGATAGGAGACCACCTGGGAATACCAGGTGCTGTAGGTTTAGGAGAAAGACCCGGCAACCCACTCCCACAACACAATCCACCATTGAAAACCTATGAATAGCAGAGAAGCACTGACAAAAGTGTTTTGCCTATTGTACGTAGGATGGCTATGAGTCGGACACCAACTCGATGGCACCTAACAACAACAGAGCAGCCCCTGGCCTCACCCGCAGCGCATAGTCCTTGAGTGAGGATGTGTGTGGTCATTCCAAACCAGCCTTCCTTTCTCAGGAGCCAGTGGAGAAGATGACATGTGACCTTCCACTCACATACATAGGTCATTTGCTCTAAGGGAGCTGCGGTTTGGTATACACGTGGGGATGCTGGCTTTTTCTCCTGGTTTTGGCTCTGAATGGCTTGATCATGGGGGGCAAGGGATGTCTTTGAGAAGGAGTAACACAGGTGAGAAGGAAGAGGCAGACTTGTTAGAACAACGGTAGAGAGTCATGAGTCATCTGTGAGGAGTCTTCAGGGATCCAGGTCACTTTAGTTTGCTTCTGACCTACTAATCCCTCAGGTTTATGGAAATATGATAGGGGGGCAATACAACTCTGCCTCTGGATTCAAGGTAGCTTCTTGGGGAAAATTCCAACATACAGCAAAGTGGACAGAAGGCTGTAATGCATACTCACGTACCCATAGCCCAGCTTCGATAATAGCGAAACTCATGGTCAAAGGTTTTTTTTTTTTTTTTTTTTTTTTTTTTTTTTTTTTTGTGGTATTAGGGTTGAACCCAGAGCCTTGCACTACTGAGCTGCACCACCCTCAGCCCACTTTTTTACTTTTTTGAGACAGGGTCTTGCTAAGTTACGCAGACTGCCTCTGGTCTCGAACTTGCCATCCTCCCGCCTCCGCCTCCCGAGCCACTGGGATTACAGTCATGCATTTTTGTTTGTTTGTTTTTGTTTTCTTTTGTCTATATGCTCTTCCACCCGGCAGTCTGAAACAAATCCCAGCAATCATAGCATTTCCTTAGGGTGCTGATACTCAGTGGCTGACATTCTTCCTGCATGGGAGCATGTCCTGTGGGGCTGGTCCTCGTGCCGGTGTCCCCCATCCACCTTGGATGTCCTGTTCCTGCTTTTATGCTGAGGTGAAGGGCCTTCAACTCGTTAGCATGCAGCACGTGAGAGCCAATGAATGGGCGGTAATGGCTTTGGAGCCTGGTCTCATATGTGACCGGACTGCTTGAAAGCTCACTAAATAGATTATGTGCTGCACAAAAAGATGACTCTTGCATATAATCTGTGGTGGGGAGTGAGCAGATTTCCAAAGCATGGTACAAAGAGAAGAAAGGTCAACACTTCATAATTTGTGCGTTCCTAGCTTTGTTCCCACGTGATTATATTATTATTGCCCACATAGCTGAAAAAAGCTGCAAAAATCAAAGCTCAACTCCTATTATACAAATGAAAAATTTCAGTGTAATTAAACAGGAACACTGAGATTTAGGATTTATGCCCACAACAGTGTTTTTTTACATTAATGTTATAGAATTTGAAATGAAATGAATCAGCCTGAACTGACATTAATTGTTAGTAAAGAGCCCCCGTATGCTTGCAAGAAAACTCTGAGCAAAGGGGAGGCTCCTTTTGGGACATGTACTCTCTTCCGCATGGACTCCTTTCCCTGCTGCTCAGAATCCTACACCTTGTTCCAATTAACACTGAACCATTTCTTTGTTTTTCAAGATGTAGTCTTTCCATTTGGGAGAAGGACCTGGCAGCCCACTCCCAAAACAATCAGCCATGAAAACCCTATGAATAGTAGAGAAACATTGACATAATGCCGGCATGGCACAGCATCAGCAAGTGTTTTGTTCTGTTGTAAACAGAGTCACTGTGAGTTGGACTTGATGACACCTAACAACAGCAACAACCACCACCTCAATATTCCCATATTGACAGTGGCCTAAGCGATTGACAGATTTTACTTTAGAACTTAGTATGTGCTTTTCCTTTTGTCCAATGTTTATTTGTTTCTGGATTGTTGTTGTTACATGCCAGTGAGTCATGTCCGACTCATGTTGTTGTTGTTGTCAGGTGCCGTCGAGTCGGTATCTGACTCATAGCAACTCTCATAGGGTTTTCAATGGCTGACTGTTTTAGGATTGCCTTGGGAGTGGGTTGCCACGTCCTTCTCCCATTTTTGCGGTGCTGGGAATCAAATTCGGGACCTCAGAGACTGCAGAGCAGAGCTCTACCAACTGAGCTAAATCCCAGCCTGTCTTGACTCATAGCGACCCTCAAACTTGTTGTATCTTGAAAGCTGGAAAAGTCAAAGAGTACAGTTCAGTGGCTCATCTTCCCTTTTTGGTCTTGGAAGTATTTGAGTATGTTGACGAATTGCTTTTTTAAAAGCGTGTTATTCATTGGCAGCCCTTTGGATTTTTTGTTTATATATTTGTTTGCTTTTGTTGTTGCTTTTGCTGATAATCTGTGAGCAGTTGTGGGGCAATGTGGCATTGCCTTAAACTTCAGCCATCTTATACCGTTTCTTTTGCTATAGCAAACAGACTCTGTTTAAACAATGTTTTCAGTCTTTTGAAACTTCATTCACCTTCCGTTTTGAACAATATGGAGCTTTTTGACAGTGTCATCCTTAAAGAGTTTAAGTTGTCTTTTTCATTCTTCTTTTCAAGGTGAATGGTTCTTCTGGTGATCAAGCCCAGTAAAACTCTCCTTGTTCACGGTGGACACATTAGTTCCAGAAGCCCTTTGAAGTCTGAGGGCAAAGCCCCAGATACCTGTGGGAGTTGCTATTAGGAAATATCGAAGTTAGATTCTTCTTTTCACAGTGATTAAGTCCAAAATAGAAAATTTATCTCTCTAAAAATTGCCCTGTTAATCCATTTCTTTTACCTTAAGTTGTAGAGAAGTAAAGCTGTGTGCTTAATACCGACCTGCAATAAAATATACCTTCTTAATGCCTTGATCCATAAACAAATGAAAATAATATCTCTTGAACTTCTCCACTGCAGAAAATAGTTCTTAAATCCCAGGCTGCTCTCAAGTAGTTTTGTTAACTTGATAGATGTTGTACAGAGAGAAAAACTGGGGCTGGGGCTAATTTTGCCACAGTCACTAATGTACCACTCGTATAGCATTCTGGAATACTTTAATTAGATAGCTGTGCTGATGACTTCCAATGAATGTTGCCAGCTGTGAACCCTGAAGACTAACTCTTTTAAATAATGGTGGAAGATAAACACCATTCTCTCTCTTATTTTTCTCATGCCCGAAGAAAACTTTTAATCTTTATCTGTTATACAGTCCCTTTCTTATTCCTCATCCTGAGTACCTCTCTGTATCTTTCATTATATGTGTTTTTGAAGAGACTATTTGTTGAAACACTACAGGCTTTTAACAATAGCTTATTGGATCTAGGAGGTTGAACTCAATTTCAGTTTCTTAATTATATCCATTTCAATCCCATCATAATTTATTGATTACCTACCATGTGCTCAGGACTGTTGGTTAGTGAGTTGGATTCCTCTGAGAGTCTTCAGAGCCATCAATTTAAAAATGTAGAATTAGAAAAGAGTAATTATCTCAATTTACAGATAAGGACATCAGAGTTAAGTAAGAAGCCCTGTCTGTAAGCAAAATCCCAGACAGGGAGCTGTCCACCAGTATGGTGCTGATTAAGGAGCAGGCTTATTACAAATCCATCATCCACTCTTAAACTGTTTCACACCCACTGCATGAGTAATGCATTCTTCAGGCTGAATTTGCTTCAAGTGCTATATGGGAAAAGACAAATGAATGTATAAATAAACATATATAAAGTAAACATAAATAAACCCGATAGTGATGTGCTCATATGTTCATGGGGGGTTAATCGTTTTTCTGTTCTCTTTCTATGGGGGGGGGGGCTCTTATCTGTGATCAAGGCAGCAATGCCAACAATTCCTTATGGCGTAATCAGTCTAAACTTTATCATCCTCTGTTGACTTTCTATTCTGTTCCCACCTCTGGGCAGGCTCCTGCCCCTGTCCCTCCACGTTGAGTTTAGAAGGAAAATCTGAGAAAAGGCTTTCCCAATTGTCCTGTACGTGTTCATAGACACACTGGGTATCAGGAGATCTAGTCCTTCAGTTCTTCATCCCATGATTCTTTCCAGGTCCAAGATCTTAGCTCTGTACCTGTGTAATATATTGCTGGGATGGTGGGAAAAGCCCGTGGTCAGCTTGCCTTCTCTTTGATATTTTTTTCCTGACTGCATTCTTCTACTGCCAGCTGAACTCTTCTCCAAGTGCTCCTGAGATGAACTGGTCCAGATCTCATGTTTTTAACATAGTCTTCCCCATGTTAGTGCACCCAGGAAGAGCATGTATGCAGGATCACACCTTTGCTCTTGGCTACCATATTCTCCTCATTGAAGGAATACATGCTCTTCCATGGCTCTCTAGATTCTCTGTTTGTTTCCTTATCCTTCATGAGATGAGATTCTGTCCATGGACTGGAAGACCATTAAGATTCCTTGTGAAATTACCAAGCCACCTCCTCGGTCCACTTCCATCCACCTAGACAGTAGATTTCCTGCCTGATCAGTTCTTCCCATACAATCTTTCCTGACATTTGTACTTTATTTAGTCTTTATAATTTTTCATCTACTTATAAATGTTACTTACACACGGAATTTCTCGACGGGTTCTTCATTCACTTCTCCTCACACATTATTTGTTACTACAGGGTTGGTGGAAATTTGATTTCTGTTATTAGAGTTCTCCAAAGTAAAGGACAGAGAATCTCTCTGCCTCACAATTCTCTTCTTAAAGATGGCTTCCTTTCCGCCAGGCCTACAGGCAGCATTCAGGAGATATATCTAGAACCAGTTTGCCCCCATTGTTTGATGGTCTGCATGCTGCTGTTTTCCTCCTTCCAATTTCCAAGATCCTTTTGCTTGCTCTGTCACCTTCTCAATTAAATTTCCATGGAATCAGGTTCTCAAGGCTGAATTGCAGATTGCTGCATTTCTGGTCATTCCAGCATGCAGCCGCGTGGCACTGTTCCAACTGGAATACTTTAGAAGGTGCTCTCTAGCCAGTAGCAATAGATTGCTGCAGGGCATTTGTGTTTACTCCATTTTACAGATGGTCTGAAAGGAAAGGTGACGTACCAAGGGTGACTTGATATTAATTTCCTCTCCTAGCCCTGCTAACTTTCATGACTTGTTACATTGAAATAATTCTTGGGAAAAACACTTTGCATTTCACATGTAACTGTGCCTAAATCATACATATTTATACATGTGCACATGCATGCACCATTTATCCTTAGGAGCTCTGGCTTGGGAATCAACTCTCTAATTCTGGCTCAACTTCTGCTTAGCAATGCTATTGCTAAATGTGCCTGTCCTTAGGCTCTTGGTTCTCACATCTGTGCAATGTGGAGATCAGTAGATGGTTCCTGTGTCCCCTTCCTGTGCAGGCATGGTCATCTGAGTTTCTACTGTTTACAGACTGCTATGGAGGGAGAAAATCACTTGAACATATTGAAATGTGGTACTGGATACATAGATGGTTGAAAAATAAGATGATTTTCTATAAAAGATGAATAATAAGCATTCCTCATTTATATGGCTCTTACTATTTAATTCTCATTAAAAGTGTTATTTTGGTTCTCAATTCTGTGCAACACACACAAGGTTATTAAATGCACTTTATGGATCATTTGTTTAATGTGACCAAACTAAAAAATTAAGAAGCACATTATTCAGTGTTCATAAAAATGAGTGTTTTAAATGGGAAAATTCATTCTCTCTCTCTTTTTTGGAATCTTACTTTAATGTGGAGCTGTAATGGGGTTATAGATGGATATTCTGCTCGGACATTTATAAGCTGATGATGCCTGTTGAATACCTTTTATAAAGATTAATATTTTTCCCTCTGTGGCCACTACCAGAGCATTAATCCTCCTGGCTCTGACCCTCACAGCTGTGGATGAACAGATGTTGAATGATTGGAGCCTGTAATCATTGCAGATCACACTGAGGAAGGGGTCACAGAAGGTGGCTTGTGTGATCCCCACAGCCGATTTGTGTGGAGTGTGGTCCCCCTGGACTGTCTGCCCCTTTCCTGGCTGCTTGGGCCAAGCTGCCTTCCTTGCTCTCTGTGCATGGCAGAGTAAACTGGGACAACGGTGCTAATTCTAGCTTCCTTGCTGCTGTGCCTTGAGTTGGTGCTGACAGGTACCAAGAAGTCCTAGAGTCATGTCTGTGTGATGGGATATGCCACAGGAGAAAGCCATGGCCTTGCCTCAGAGGAACATCAGTGCATTAAAGTGGGAAATTGCATGAGATCATCAACACCTGCTTTCCTGCCTATTCTTACACTGTGCCAGGCAGTGGAAACAGAAGATGAGCTGTGGATGTAATATTAAACTCCCTAATCACCACACTAAAGTAAATACGAAGCAATTGGTGAAATTAATTTCAATAATATATTTTACCTAAAATATCACTGCAACATGAACTCAACCTAAAAGTTGCTAACGCCATACTTTAGGTTCTTTTATTCACACTAAGTCTGTGAAATCCAGTGTGAATTTCACATTTAGAGAACATCTCATTTTGGAGGCTTAATTTTCATCAGATACCACAGTTCTTTATTTTTATTGTTTAATATGACTTACCATTGCTAAACTACATTCACATACTCTAGTTGTTTCAAATAGTTGTTTCCAAAAACTAAACTAAGTATCACCCTTTACATTTGAATTTTCAGTATATTAATTAAAGTTAAGTTAAAAATTCCAACCTTCCATGGCACCAGATAAATTCCAGGTCTTCATGATGACCATACTTGATTGTGCACCTGTGAAGTATTAGCTTTTAGTGCCTTTTTAATTGAAAAATCTTTGTGTAACACTATTATTTATATACGTATTTTTCTTTCATTGATACACGTCAGGTGGGTACAAAGTAATAAGGCATTTCCTAGTTCCATCGTGGAGCTATTATATTGCTTTCGCTTACACTTTCATCCACTTACATAGTTTATGGAACTCTGACTAATATGTAGTAAAACTCTTATGCAACTTTGAGTTATATTCTCTTATTTTTTCCCTTGTTTTTGTAAAGATGCATCATTTAATTTGAGATTATCCCCCTATATCTCCCTCTGTATCCCTCTACATTGTTCCCCCCCCCACCTTCCACAATGTTTGCTCCCCCACGCTAGTCCCCTCCCTCCTTTTTCCTACTCTCCTTATATTTTCCCTTCTTAGCGAAGTCTGATTATTCATTTTTATGTGTCTATATATGTGCAGTTTTTCTTTAAGATTTAGCACCCACATATGAATGAGAATATTTAGTATATTGTTTTTAACAGATGCCATTTATTATGTATTCATGATTTGCCAAGGTGTTCTTGTTGTTGCTGTTGTTGTTTGGTGTTGGGGAGTCCAGTCTGACTCACAGTGACCCTACGTACAATAGAAGGAGACACTCCCCAACACTGTGCCATGCCCAGCACTATGTCAGTGCTTTTCTGCAATCCATAGGGTTTTGAATGGCTGATTATTTTGGGAGTGGGTTGCTAGGTCTTTCTCCCATATTTGCAGTGCTGGGGATCTAACCCGGGGCCTCAGAGGACACAGAGAATCACTCTACCAACTGAGCTAAACCCCAGCCCCCACACATTATATCATTCAATTCTCAGAGTAAACCTAAGAGATAAGCAACAGCAGCCTCATTTTGCAGAGAAGAAGGAACATTGGGACCTAGAATGTTTATGTAATGTGCCCAAGATCTAAAGCTAAGTGAGCAGGTAGATTTTATTATTTCTTTAGGTGTGTGGACAAACTGATTAAAACTTTTGTCCAGAATCTCACAGAGTGAAACAGAGGACTAGACTTCTGGTCAAGTGTTTGTTCTGAGTTTTCAAAAGGTTATGTGTAGACAGTTCATTTAAACTATATTTCCCTTTTAAAATGCAGTCTCCTGCCACCACTTTCGTTTGCCATCTGTTTTAGACCTAATGGGATTACCTATGCAAAATCATTGCATAGAAGTGACTTTCTGTCCACGGGGAAGGGTATTCAGGATGCCTTGTTGGGATGTCCATAATGTGACAGGAGATTCCCTGCCAGTCCCTCCTGCTTTAAAATACTTCACTGCAGATGTCTGTCTGTCCATGTACCGTACCATTCTCAGTGCTTTGGATTTGCTGTCTTGATGCACAATACAGTTTGACGGTCTTACTGTTACTTAAAACTTGGTAATGCTCACCTGTAATCCCAGTGCTGCAGAGGCTGAGGCAGGAGGGTTTTGATTTCTAAGCCTGCCTGGGCTATATAATGAGGCCCTATCTTACAAAGCCTGCAGCCGTAGCTCTGTGGCATCTAAGCCCGTCAGATCTCGGAAGCTAAGCAGGGTCGGGCCTGGTTAGTGCTTGGATGGATGGGAACACCAGGTGCTGTAGGCTTGGGAGAAGGACCTGGCAACCCACTCCCAATCAATCTGCCATTGAAAACCCTATGAATAGCAGAAAAGCACTGACAATAGTGTTTCACTTGTACGTAGGGTCGCTATGAGTGGGATACCGATTTGACGGCACCTAACAACAACAACTGGGTTGGGAGAGTTGAGTCAGTATCTGACTCATAGTGACCCTCATAGGGTTTTCAATGGCTGATTGTTTCAGGATTGCTTTGGGAGTGGATTGCCAGGTCCTTCTCCCGTTTCTGTGGTGCTGGGAATTGAACTCGGGACCTCAGAGACTGCAGCGCAGCGCTCTAGCAACTGAGCCAAATCCCAGCTCAGTGGGTAGAGCGCTGCGCTGCAGTCTCTGAGGCCCCGAGTTCAACTCCCAGCACCACAAAAATGGGAGAAGGGCCTGGCAATCCACTCCCAAGGCAATCCCGAAGCACTCAGCCGTTGAAAACCCTATGAGGGTCGCTATGAGTTGGGTATTGACTCGACAGCACCTAACAACAACAACAACAACAACAACATCTTACAAGACCAAATATAAAATAAAATAAAAAACTATAAAAGCTTGTCCCTGCCAGTTCTTAAAAAACAAACAAACAAACCTAAAAGTCTGTAGACTGAAATGTAGGATAGGAGAAGCCCCTTAAAAATGAGGTTTGGGGGTACTGGTGTTAGTTCGGCTTTGGGGGAGCACAGCTGTGTGGTGTTGACCTGCCCTGAGGCATTATTTGCTATGTGTACTTGCAGTTGAAAAGGCTGGCTTTGAGTAGTGCTGGTGTTGGTATTATTGTTTTTAACGGCCACCGTTTACTGAGGGCTGAGGACAGTACTGGGCAGTAGACTTGCTTTTCACTGACGCTTTAGTTTGATACCATGCACACATTCTTGTAAATTAAACCAAATCAACACAAGGATACACACACACACACACACACACACGCACGCACGCACGCACCTGTCGGTCCGTGCCTGTTTGTGCACCTGTTTCTGTTGTCCAGACTGGCTTGGGAACTCCCTTAGGACTAGATCTCCAGAAGGGTAGGCGAGCCCTTTTGGGGGTGTGCTTGCCCTTCAGGTGTCAGCCACAGATGCAGTGTCCGCTGCAGAACGCAGGGCGCCTCAGCACTGAGCAGGTGTGAGTCACTGTGGTTTTCAGATAAATCAGATGAGGAGGAAGGTAAACACGAGCCAGCCGGCGTCCAAGGAAGAAAGAGCCCTGCGCCGCAGTGAGCGTAAGGGCACAGACACGCATGAGTCCGCACGTGTGTGGGTGCATCCTGTTGTGCACCTGTTTGCTGTCGTCCTGATTGGCTTGGAAACCATCCAGTAAACAGGACCCCAGGAAGGTGGGAGGGCTCTTGTGCTGTTTCTGCCCTTGAGGTGTCGGTCAAGGTTAGGATGCGCTGCTGTAGACCGGGGCCTCCTCCCTGTTGAGCAGCTGTGAGTGACTGTGGTTTGCAGATAAAACAAATGAGGATGCAAGAGAATACTAACCAGCCATCCTCCAAGGAAGAAAAAGCCCTTCTCTACGTGTAGCGTACACCACACACATACACACTCACAGACACACACACACACACACACACACACACACACACAAAGCCACACTCTGTGAGATCTTGGCTTGTGGCTGGGGCTCTTGTTAAAAGAATAGGAGGATGTCTGCTCTGACAGAGGTTCCGCTCCACTAAAGATAAGCAGATGGGTAAATAGGCAGTGTTTAAGGTGGTCCTAGAGCTGGGCATCGAGACCTGTCTGTGTATGGAGGCCTGAGAGCCTGGGTCATTGGAAGCCGGGTACCTTGGCTCATGCATCTCCAGCTTTGGTCCTCCCAGCCTCTCTGGAGGGCATTGGGGCCTTTCTTCCTTTGGGGTCCTGGGATAGGATTCTGTGGGCACAGTGCGAGGTGATGCTGAAAGCGACCTTTTGTCCTGAGAGCCTGGTTTTGATCCCTAGGGTGGGCAGTATTCCCTCTGGCCTTCAGGAGAGCCTGGAGTCTGGCTGCTCAGCCTCTGCGGTCCTGGCCTGTGGTCAGGTGCGGAGCTCTGTCTCTTGGGCATCTTCTGACACAGATGGTGCTGGGCAGGGGGATCTTTCTTAGTGGTCCATTAGATGTTGCTTTCTGCAAAGTCCTTCTTCAAGCATCTTCTCGTTTTATCTTCACAACTAAAGTACCCTTATCCCCGTTTTCCTGATACAGTTGCATACTAGTCCATCAGAAAGACTACCACTATGGCTTTTTATCCTCTTGGGGCCTTGTGAATGCAATATCTTTAAATATGACAAAGTGGCAGTTAGGTTCCCGAAAGTTTTGTCGTTTCTCGTCGAGGGAGGCCAGATAACCAGCAAGCGAAGCTAACACAGACTTTGGGGCTGGGTGGATGGTAGACATTCCTGTCAGGTAGCCAAGGATGGTGGACAACGTCTCCTGGCCAAAAACGAACATGCAGACATGGCCTCCTTTCCCCTGGAGTCATTCTAACAAATGGGACGAGCACGCGCAGGGAGCTGTGAGAATGGAGCAGTCCACAAGGGCCTGCCCAGCCTGACAGATAAATAGGGCCATAAGGGGTGGATTTAGGCCAGGACATCTAGGTACCAGAGCCTGAAGGCCAGCTCTGATTTGTTAGAATAGTCCAGGGCTCCACTGTACTCTTCCTCCTGTCCCATACTGGCCAGTGCCCTGCCCCTTTGGGTCCTTCCTAAGAGGACTTCAGAGCACCGCCTTGCTAAGCTTGTTGTTGTTGTTGTCAGGTGCTGTGGAGTCGGTATCCAACTCATAGTGACCCGCATAGGGTTTTCAATGGCTGACCGTTTTGGGATTGCCTTGGGAGTGGATTGCCAGGTCCTTCTCCCATTTTTGCGGTGCTGGGAATTGAACTCGGGACCTCAGAGATGGCAGAGCGGCGCTCTACCAACTGAGCTAAATCCCAGCCCCTTGCTAAGCTTACCTCCTTGCTTTTCTCTTACCATGTTATCATCACCTGCCAGCCTTCGTGGCTCTGATTTCTCCCTGGGAGGTGCCTTGGAAACGGCCTTGCTCTTCTGAGTGGCAATCATAAGGATGACCAAGTGAGTGCGGATGGCCCAGCGCTTGCTCTGTGTTGAAGGCGGCCACCATGGGGCCGTGTGTTGCTCTCGAAGGGGAGAGAGGACCCACCTGGAGATGCTGTTGAGTGAGGGGCACTCAGAGGTGCAGGTCTGGCAGCTTTACGGTCTGGCCCTTTGTGGCAGCAGCACACTGGGCTTTTTGAGTACCTCATTCAAGCTCAGGGGCCGTTGTCCTCTGCAGAAGGACCTCCGTTCTTCCGTCAGCTGTGTGGACAGGACTAATTGAGCACGTGAGGGAATCGTACGAAGCCTCCCTGGCACTAGAAGCCCAGGCGTGAAGGGGCCGGCTTGTTGCCTCAGGCAGGCCTTCTCTGTGTGCTGTGCCCCCCATCCCGAGCCTCCTGCAGGATTCCGGATGTCTCTAGACGTCCCCACCAGCAGACCTGGCCTCCTGCTTCCTTGAAGAGGTGGAGCCCTTAGCATCCTTTTCATCATTGCCTTTCTTCATCATGATGTCCGCGAGGAAATTCGTATACTCATACATTCATGGCTGGGATTTAGCTCAGTTGGTAGAGCACTGCGCTGCAGTCTCTGAGGTCCCGAGTTCAATTCCCAGCATCACAAAAATGGGAGAAGGACCTGGCAATCCACTCCCAAGGCAATCCTGAAACGGTCAGCCATTGAAAACCCTATGAGGGTCGCTATGTGTTGGATACCGACTCGATGGCACCTAACAACAACAACAACAACAACAACAACAACATACCTTCACTGGACAAAATTCCTTCTGGAAAATCTTTTCCTAGGGAATGAATCCACAGGGAATGTGGAAAACCCTTGGCAGGAATGGCCCATGGACGGCCCACGGCGAGGTGGTTCAGCAGGGGTTTTGTGTTGTTTCTGACTCTTTCTTCCCATCTGCTCTTCGTGCCTCCTGCCTGCTGAAAGGAGCTATTCCAACCTTGTGGGCTTTTTTCCATACATAAAAAAATTCAGGAAACCTGAGTGCGAAATATGCTTTTCTGTATCACTAATGTAAATCCTAAAACGTATAGTCCTGAAAGCTAGCTGGGGCTGACATTTAGCTCAGTTGATAGAGTGCTGCGCTGCCCTCTCCGAGTACCCGGGTTCGATCCCTAGCACTGCAAAATTGGAAGAAAGATGAGGCAATCCACTCCCCAAGCAATCTCAAAGCCATCAGCTGTTGAAAACCTTATGAGGGTTGCTGTGAGTTGCCCCAGACTTGACGGCACCTAACAGCAACATCAAAGCCTACTACACGTATTTCCTGTTTGAGAACACTCAGCCTCTCACGTGTTCTCTGCATCTTAAAGGAATTGGGAATGGCTGGGCTATTGTCAAAATATGGAACTGGTCAGGCGCAGTGGCGTGTGCCTGTAATCCCAGCGGCTTGGGAGGTAGAGGGAGGAGGATCGCAAGTTCGAGAACAGAGGCAGTCTGCGTGACTTAGTGAGACCCTGTCTCAAAAAGTAAAAAAATGGGCTGGGGGTGCAGTTCAGTGGTCCAGCACTTGCAGAGCATGCAAGTGCGAGGCCCTGGGTTCAACCCCCAGTACCACAAACAAAAACAAAATATGGAATAGGTGTGGGAAACAGCCTATGTTGGGAAGTGAATGATGCTAAGGTCCAGTTGGATTTCCCAACAAGAAGAGATAGGAATTTCATTTTGTCTTGAATCTTACTTTTGACTGCTTCCTTATTGCTCTTTTATTTCCTGAACAACCTTCTTAGGTTCCTACCTAAACATCAAATGAAACCCGAAACCTTCGAGCTGATCTATGTTCCCCAATCTCCATTCATTGTACAGTTGTGTTTCCTAGGGTGGTGTCTCTGCCCTTGATTTTCATTTTCTCTTCCTTCTTCACCCTACTCCAGGAAATACTGTGTGCTTTTCTCTCCTCTCAGACCTGACCTCTTCTACCTAGGAGACGGGGACCATGCCTTGCTTCTTATGGAAACAGACTAAAAAAAAATCTGCATTTAGAATAATTCTTGTTATAAGATATGCTTCTTTTAATGTTTCTAGGCAGTGAATACACAGTAAAAGAAAACAAGTGAAAACCCAACCTGTGTACTCGTGTTTGTATTTATGTACAAAGTCTAGGGAGTCTGTGCATGTTGTTATATGTTACGTATGTTTAGTGAATTATTGTGTATTCACATAGAGATTCACACAGAGATGCAATTACATATATAGGTATAAATTACTGATGTCGCTACAGAAACGAAGTCCTCATGGTCAAGTAATTGGCTCCCCTCCAGTTGCCAGTTTCCATGCTGCAACATGTGAATGCAGAACACTTCAAAGCGCACATAAGCTTCTAGCAGCCATGAGTTGCCCCTGGCCCACCACTGACCGGCAACCCTGTGTCTTATGTAGACTGCAGAGAGATCCTGCTCCCTATGATGACTGACCAGCTCAAGTACCACCTGGAGAGGCAGGAGGACCTGGAGGCGTGCTGCCAGCTTCTCAGCAACATCCTGGAGGTGCTGTACAGGAAGGACGTGGTGAGTGGCTGCGCTCTCCCGCCCCCCATCCTCGGACCTCACAAGCGGCCTCCCCTGCCATTTGCCTCAACCCTCACTAGAGACTCATACCTGACTGATAAAAAAAAGTAATGGCCTTAATTTTCAGGCTTAGCCTCTCCCTTTCTCTCTGGAGAGTTGTACCCTTAAATTGCTTTTATTTATGTGAGTATTGTGATTATTACTTTGCAATGTTTATCCTTCTGCATTGAAGTTAGCTTTTTTATTTCCTGTGTGTTCTCAGTGAAAAGCCTCCTAAGGCCTAGATGTTCATCTTCAAAGTTGCCCTGTTTTATGATTCTTAGTTTTATTGAAGTGGTACATGCACATACACTCTTTGTGTGTGTGTGTGTGTGTGTGTGTGTGTGTGTGTGTGTGTGTGTTCATTTTTACACAGGCCCCTGGTATTTCTGGGGGTTCTAATGAGAACAGCGCCTCTCTGCTCCTGGCTCTGCAGGGAGGGGGCTCCAGTGTGCTCTCAGCTCTGGGATTTCTTTGTTCATTTTTAACCTGTGTGCTTATTGCAGTTAATATTTATTTATTTTATTTTATGTATGTATGTATTTATTTATATTTGCGGTATTGGGGGTTGAATCCAGGGCCTCTCGCTTGCATGCTTTGCAAGTGCTGGACCACTGAGCTACACCCTCAGCCCATATTTTTACTTTTTGAGACAGGGTCTCTCTAAGTTCTGCAGACTGCCTCTGGTCTCGAACTTGTGATCCTCCTGCCTCTGCCTTATGAGTTGCTGGGATTACAGGCGTGCATCACTGCGCCCAGCTCCACCTTTTTTAAAAAGTCAGACATTGGTGCAAGCACATGCGGGGAGTCTCACCCTGTGCTTACCAAGTATGTTTGTGCACGTGTGTGCATACTTGGGTGACGTCATTGATTCTCCAAGGGTGTCTGGAAAGGGGGAAATAGGACTCTGCCTACCTGCACCCTTAGTCCTGGATTTTAATTAGGGCTTAGTCTGAGCCCTCACCCACAGAGCCTGGAAACTTCCTGGTGAGCACAAACACCCACACACCCTGAACGGGCTTCTGGTCCCCCCCAGTACTAGGTAATTCTCTCCAAGCCTGGGTGGTGCCCTTGAAGAAGGAGATCAAGTTGCAGTCCATGCTCAGACATGGTGGCCTCAGCTGTCCTGAGGCATGGCCTTTGGAAGGGGTTTGGAAGCTCCACCCCAGGCCGGCTCCAGCAGTCCTGTGGCAGGCCCTCTGCTTTTCATAGCGGAGAGGAGGTTGTGTGAGGAGGTGGTGGGGCAAACCTGAGGGAGAAAGGGGTGCCCGTGTAGGGAAGGCCCAGGGCACATGTCTAAGCAAGTCATGGTTCATGGAGAAGAGTCAGCAGTCCCATTGCATACTAAATAAAAGAGTAAGTTCGTACTGAAGAAAACTCCTTGGCACTGTGAATTTCAGACAGTTTACCAAAGTGATATGTAAACATTCTGTGTGACTGTTATCAGGATTAGTCTGGGGTTGTTAACTGACTGCCTCCCGCTTACAGATGGCCAAGTGTCTTTAGAATTAGTTAATTGGTGGCCTAATCAGGGATCATAAACATGATATTGTTTAAATGGATTTGCTCTTAATTTTAAGGTTTGCTTAAATTAAATTACTATGATTACATAACAAATTATCATTAATGGACTGTCATTAATAAAATGCCTTGCGTTTTCTTTGTGAAGGCTTTTGCCTTTGACAGGGCCATTTTTCATCTTGTTAAGGGTTGTAATTGATTTCCTTTTTGTAGAAGAACAGATCCAGTGGCATCTGCTGGGGCTGGCCTGTCCATGTTTGCCTTTGGTGTTAGTTTTCACTGGCGTGTCTTCCTGCAGGGGCCGACTCAGAGGCATGTCCAGATAATCATGGAGAAACTTCTCCGGACGGTGAACCGGACGGTCATTTCCATGGGGCGGGATTCCGAACTCATCGTAAGTGCTCAGCGACACACGCTCGGTTGCTTCCTTGCGGCAGAAAGCATCTTCCACTGACTGCCATTTTCTCCGCACCTCTGATTCCCATTTGGTCTTTCTCCAGCTGCCATTGGGAAATGCACTTTACTATCTTAAGATAGAATAAGCAGTTGAGATTCAGTCTGGTTTATAAAATGCTCTCATTTTCCATGATTCTAGAAACAAATGTCAAACTTGGAGGGTAAGCAAACCAACGTTTTAGAGACAAACACTTGGTATGAGATTTCCCATTACTTCTAGCAAAAGACATGTATTTTCTCCCAAGTCTTCTGCCAGTTTCTTTCTTTTTACTTATGTTTATTTACGTTTAAGGTGCCATTAATAAAAGGTTATGAAGAATCTTAAAAAGTAACGAAGGGATTCCCACACGCCTATCTTATTGAATATGCTAATGTATTATAGGTGTTTCTCCTGTATCCAGTAGTTATATGTGGAAAACTACTAGCTTATTTCAAGAATATTTTAGCAATTATTTAGATAATCCTTGTAAATTCATATTATGGTGCCTTTTTTTCCAGAATTTATTATCTCCCCTCATTATTCTTAGGTGTGGTTACTTAGGCAAAATATCTGCACATAGGTCCTGTTTACCTTTTTTCATTTCTAGTATGGATTATCATTCAGTCTTACTGGGTGGCCTTTCTCTCTCTCTCTCTCTCTCTCTCTCTCTCTCTCTCTCTCTCTCTCTCACACACACACACACACACACACACACACACACACAAATAACTAACTTCCTTTATTGAATCAAATAAGGCACATGGTTCTGTTGGTATGTGACCTTGGTTCTTTCCGCACACCTAGCAGGTGAACAGATGAGGGGAATATATGTCTCCTGCACGTGGCTCAGCAGACAGTGCTGAGCGTGTCCCCTGCCTGTGGCTGGCATCAGGGCAGAAGGTACTGTGCTGTGTGGACGGATCAATCAGGTAGCACCAAAGCAGACAAACCAGCCTGAGGATATTTCATGTAATGCAGCAGTCTAGCTTATGTCTCCAAGTTTCAGGACATTTTAGCTGCAGATTTTGCTTTTTAAAGTATATTTCATTTAAGTTTGGACCGTCACTAGTATGAATTAGGAAGTACTGTGTTTCCATATAAATCGGCTATATGTGAAGCAGGCTTATTCCATTATGAAGTATATGTAAACTTGCCTGCCTCTTGGTATTCTTCCTTATGATTGTTACTTCTGGGAATCTGGCTACACCTCTGTGTGTTTACTGATAGTGGCGACTGAGCTCTGTGGAGCAGGAACAAGGGGGCTCTGGGGCACCCTGAAGTCTGGTGCTCCTGTGCCCTTGTGGTTGTACTGCAGGTGCACTTCACACACGTTCACGTGGGAACTAGCAAAGGGGCCTCAAGTAGAACGGTGGTGTGTGCCTTGAAGCTGACCCCAGCGATGTGTCATCTTCTGTGTCCATTCTTGGAATGCGATGGATTAGGGAGGCTGGGGGGTGATGGCTCTGAAGGGGTTGCAGCGAGTGATGGATAGGCGTGTGGAAGGGAGCTTCCTGGTGGGCAGGCGGGGCAGACGGCAGATGATGTTGTGAGGGAACAGGTAAGATGGACCTGGCTCTGGTTGGGGTGCAGAGTCCTGCCTCTGAGGAGAAGTGAGATCCTTGTGTATGCTAGGCAAGTGCATTACAGCTGAGCTGCGCTCTAGCCCTCTGGTCAGGGACTGTGTCTGGGCGTGTGTGCACTTGGTTTGTGGCGCCCTGGCCAGCTGTTCAGGTGGGGAAAGGAGGGCAAAGAGGGAACTCGTCAAAGCTGGGTGGGCATTTAGGAATGCGAGAGATCGGGAGGCGCCCTGACAGCGTGCTCAAAGGGCGGAGCTGGGGAGCATAGTGCCGCCGCCCAGACCACGGGGTCCAGGATGTCTGAGGAGATTTCTCTGATCTCAGGCATGGCGGTAGTCATGGCAACGCCCATAGTAGCTCCTCACTCAGCACTCATTTACGTGCTTGTTGTTGTTGTCAGGCGCCGTGGAGTGAGTCCGACTCATAGCGACCCTCATAGGGTTTTCAATGGCTGACTGTTTCGGGATTGCCTTGGGAGTGGATTGCCAGGCCCTTCTCCCATTTTTGCGGTGCTGGGAATCGAACTCGGGACCTCAGAGACTGCAGCGCAGCGCTCTACCCACTGAGCCAAATCCCAGCCCCATTTACGTGCTGGGCACCGTATAACTGGCAGGAAGGTCCTCATTCAGTTCTCGCTCTCACCTTGCATCTGCAGCTGCAGTCCATGGCCCAGGGCAGAAAAGAAGTCATTCGGGACCAGCGCGCAGCACGCGTGTGGAGCCTGCGGCCGGTGCCCGCTTGCCCCTGGCCTCTGCCTTGAGGCCAAGGTACACAGTGCTGACGCCGGTGCCCATCTCATCAGGGGGTGAAGAGGGCTGTGATTTGCTCCCTGAGGTCTACGCTGGTGAGGGAGGCAGCTGCCCAGGGAAGCACTCGCTCTCTTTTCCATTCTGCAGCCTGTTCCATAGGACTAAACTGCAGAGTGTCCTGGGAGGGTGGGCGGTGGTGAGTCCCAAAGTTGGGGGCCCATTTTATGAAGTGCTTAGAGTACCCATAGCTTGGAGGGGCCTCTGTGTTCTAAGGAATTCTCGAGTATCTGAGAGCAAAGTTTAGCATGTTCTAGAGGGTGGGTGCTGCGCTGCAGTCTCCGAGGTCCTGAGTTCAATTCCCAGCACTGCAAAAATGGGAGAAGGACCTGGCAATCCACTCCCAAGGCAATCCTGAAACAGTCAGCCATTGAAAACCCTATGAGGGTAGCTATGAGTCGATGGCACCTAACAACAACAAGCGAATAGGTGCAGCAACAAGGACCCTCCTCAGCTTTACCTATCTGTAGCCTTGTTCACAGGGAGCAGTTGGCAGGGGCCTCACACACCAGCAGGAAATGGACAGTCAGCCCCTGCCATGTCCAGCACCATCCCCGACAGCGCTGACCTCAGCAGAAATCTCCAAAAGCCAGAAGGAGACGGAAGCCTTAAACTCACTCTTCCCAACTCTAACATCTCCCATATCCGTAATAAAAATTATTAAATTCTTCTGAATGCATTTGGTAAAACTAAACTGTCACGGAAGAAATCTCAAAAAGAGCTATTCTGAATAAGCTATAATTATTTAATGAGAAATGATAGCATGAAGATATTTCAAGAAGGGCATTTACCATGTAGGATTTGAGTTTTGAGGAAACATCTTTCAGTCATCATCTGAGTCCCCTCTCTGTTACCAACACCATTGTTGTCAGGTGCCATCCAGTCAGTGTCCAACTCATAGCGACCCTATGTACAACACATAAAACAGTATTGTTAGGGCTTCTCTGCTATTCATAGGGTTTTCAATAGTTGATTGATCATGAGGAGTGGGTTGCCGGGTCCATCTCCCAAGCCTACAGCCCCTGATGTTCCCAGGCAATCTCCTGTCCAAGCACTAATCAGGTCCAACCCTGCTTAGCTTCCGAGATCTGATGCCACAGTGCTACGGGCTGCAGGCAGTCAACACAGTAGTGTTGAAGTGTGGATTGGTGTACTTTCCTGGTTAGTATGTTTGACTTCGCCCTATCAATTTGTGTCCGATGTGGATGTATGCACTAACTTCTTAATGTCCCTGTTGTTGCTCTGTGGATTTAGATGAGAGGAAGAGTACACAAAAACAACCCTGACAAAATGGACAAAACCTCAATCAGTGAGCCTAACTTTAGGGAGGAAAAGGAGCCGAAAGTGGTGTACAGCTCTGTTTTGGTAAGCTGTACCATTCCGTTATACCTTGGAGGTTTCGGTCTTCAAGTGTTACTCCTTTCTGCATAAATGTAGTGAAGATTGTGTAAGGGTGAGTCAGCTTAAAAATTTGAAGTCATCAGGCAAAGTGAATGTTAAAAAATTGAAGATATTACAAAAAATGTTTGAATAGATGCACTTCACTAAATGGTTTATTCCATGATGTCATCAATGGTAATACTAGACATGTGACCTCTGTTTCCATCAGGTATGATATTGATTTGGAGTGCTGGCTTATCCTGATGTGTCCTCTGCCTATAGATACATAGAATGGAGAGCTGAGTGAATTTGCACGTGACTGGATAAGCTGTGGAATACGCTGTGAGACTTCTTTTATCTGTGTCTACTGTTTTAAAAAGCTCCATTTCTCGGTCAGTTGTATATCATTTGTTACAGGGCATTATATTGAAATGGCTATTGGGTAAAAATGTCCCCTGATCCTAAGTATCATATTGAAAACAAAACAAGGCGAAACAGAAAACCTCCATTTGGCAATTGTGGAATTGTAGGTCATGTGATAGCTGAAAACATGCCCTAAAATAGAAGCTGCTTTGCTGTAACCTTGCCAGAGTTAAAAGATCGTTTTCTCTCTACTCCCCTGTACCCCGAGGCTGTGGCACCCTTGAGTGAGACACTGAGCCTTATGTTAAGTCTGATTCAGATTTTGTTTTGTTTCCTTCCTTTTGGAAAGGTGTTCATGTGCTTAGCATTACGCAGCTACCTCATCAGCATGCGTGGTTCTGAGCAGGGGTTCGTGGCTCAGGTCTGGTGTTCCTGTCTTACGTACAGGTGGCCGGCCCAGCCATTTGGTAGTGACCTGGTGCCTCACACAAGTCTTTCCTTGAATAAGCACTTGTCCACAGACCTGGAATGAGAGCCGACAAAATGATGAATGCATAGGAATGTTCTTTCTCCTGTGCTGTTAGCTGCTCGTTTCTTTCAGACAATCAGATTTACTTTCTGTTAATGGATCCTTTAAAAATGTAATCGAGTGGGAAGGACTGTTAAAGAGTTTTCTTTGGCCCCGACACACACCAGAAGACTGAAAATTACAAATTCACTAAGATGGAAATGTGGGCCTCTTCTAAGGAGAGGTTCCTTGGGAAAATTTACAGAAGCAGCTTTAGGGAAGAGACAAAGTCTACCTGGATCCCCCACTTATTGACCCCTGGAGCCTCCTGACTCGCTGGACTCGAGGGATGGACACTGTTTTGATTCCGCTCAGGATACTCCCTGTGGGTTGGGAGAGTTTTTCATTGTGACAGTGGCACCATTGGTGGGGAGTTTGCTGGTAATGAAAGTCTGGCGCTTTTCCTTGAGCCGGGTGATTTATAAGGACCTGACATGCTTCTTCATTTGGAAAATAGGGTACTTGAATTGGCTTCCCAATGAACAGTGCCTTTTTGCCAAGACTCAGAACCAAGTGTTTCCACAGAGGTCTTGCATCCTCCTGCATGAGCCTGCAGTTGAGCTGTTTATTCTCTTAGAGTTTAAGTATGAATGCGCTTGAAAAAATTGCTACTTTTTATATCTTTATTGGCAACAAGAAAAACATCAGTGTTTCAAATGGACAATTTCTGGCTTTTGTATACACATGTCATACAGACTGTCTGTAATTACACTGTTTGCCAGTCAATCTACTTACAAAACATGAGGCTTTTCGAAAGTCATATGAACACATGTATGGGTGAGAGTAATGCCTTTATAAATTTGTTTTATTTGGTGTTGGTAGATCAGTTTTTCTCTTCCTATTCCTATAACTAGTTTTTCAAGGTTGGTCACTAACTGTGCGCTTCATAGCAATGCAAATAAAATCCCTATCAGTGCCTGGGTAAAATAAGCTCCGTAATTCTTGCATATTCATATGCACCCGTAAAGGTCCCATGTGTTAATTATTGGGCTCTTTGAAAGGTAATACGCAACTTTCATAGGACCTGTTAGCCAAAATGTACACTACTCATTGTAGCATGATTAGTTTATGCTAATCACCAAACACAATGTAATTCTGATCTTTGTATCACATGACTATTTGATTTCAGGAAATAAATTGGCTGCACACTTATCTCAGACCATATGTACTAGTGATAGAGTTTTTAGAGAGAAATGAAGGTATACTCGGTGTGGGAAGCTGCAGTTATGATCTTTAGGTACTACCATACCCATGAAACTGCCTCCATTGCCAGTCAAGTCACCCTTTACCTGCTGATAAGAATACTCCCAAAGAACCAGTGGTGGGTTTTATAAGCGTGCCGTGCGGTTACAGACAGCCTAAAATGGAAACCTTCACAGCCCATTCTTGTTGCCAGTTCTTGCTTCTGTGCAGGGCAAAGAGCCAGACGCTTGGACTGGACGGTGTACAATCTCAGTTTCCCATAGCGATCGTAGGTTTGCATTGTGACATGCCTGCGCCTGTCCTCCAGGGGAGCGCTGTTGCCAGGCAACCCCCTTGTCCCTGGGTGTGGGTGGTGGTCTGTCAGCTGGTCCCGGGCCAGGAGCTACCACACCCTTTCCCCTTAAGATGCATCCCACTTGGTTCTTCATACAGCAGGCAGCTCAGCGCCTTGCAGGATGTGTGGCAGATGCCTGACAGCCAGTTATTTAAGCCCTTCCTGGGGGAGCAGGGTTTTCCCGGGCCGCGGCTCCTCCCCATTTATGCTCCTACGGACAGGGGATGCTGGGGTCCGAGACCTCAGCAGCAGGTGCCCAGCCCTGGGCTTCGGCTCCTCAGTGGGGTCACACCCTTGCTGATTGCCAGTGGGCACCTCATGGTCGAATGCCCTCCGTTGTCTCAGTGGGCATGGGGGGAACACTGAGGTGGCCCTGGGAGGGGTAGGTGGCTCACGGCAGATGCCAGAATGTGTCTGGACTCTGCTGTCTCCCTGCCCTGGCTGGTGCCCTGGGTCCGCCTTCCCTTTCTACCCATCGCCCTTGCCTGCATCCCTTTCTTTTTCCTGAGAAACATGGGAGATGACCTGGCACCTCATGTCCAAGTCTCCAGTGCCCCTGCTTGCAGGTGGACTGTGGTATTGCCTACTGGGGTGGGGGGGGGGGCATCTTCTCCCATAGGCCCTGCAGGTGAGTTGGCCACTGGCACACCTGTGCCATCCGGGAGAGCATTGGGCTGGTCTCAGCAGGGGAGGAAGGAGCTGGCCAGGTATCTGGGCTGGGGACCGGCTTGATGGGTGCTCTAGAGAGCAGCTGGGGGTACCGGGCCACGGGAACTTGGCTGTGGCAGCACTGGAGGAGTTTCGCCATTTCCTTTGCAACTCTTTAAAAGTTAGGCCTCAGCTACATAGTGCAGTGAGCCTGTGTGGTAGCCTGCAGCCCTGAAAAAGCTACCCTGTCTTCCTGGTGGCCAAGCCCATGCCAGAGCACTGGCCAAGCATGCCAGGCAGCCCTGCTCCAGGACTGGGCAGGCAGAGGTTGGCCCTGATCAGGCCGCACAGTGACCTCATCTTCCTTAGAGTGGGTGAAGTGCCTTTTAGCCCTAATAGCCTTCCTTCATTATGCTTTTCTTTGATTTTCTTAAGATTAATCTTACTTCCGGAGCTGGGCGCATTGGCGTGTGCCTATAATCCCAGTGGCTCGGGAGGTAGAGGCGGGAGGATTGCAAGTTCAAGACCAGAGCAGTCTGCAAAACTTAGCGAGACCCTGTCTCAAAAAGTAAAAAAAAAAAAAAAATGAGCTAGGGGCACAGCTCAGTGGTCCAGCACTTGCAGAGCATGCAAGCTCGAGGCCCTGGGTTCAACCCCCAGTACAACAACAACAACAAAAAAAGATTACTTTTATTTCCCAAAAATATTGAGGCTGTGAAATAAGTTTTTAGCCACACCAAACATTACCTTTGATTTTTTTTTATTTAAAAATTAATAAAGAATGACAAGAATAATAATTGAGTCTCTATACATAATGCCATGTGTACGTCTACGTAGGAGGGGATACTGCATGTTTTACCTCGGTTTTATAGAAAGTTTTTACTTCAGTCTTTCCAAGAGAAGGACCACCGTCTGCCCCTGACACATTGCAATTAAACTATGAAATGATTTTGAAAATATTTTTTTTTCTATTTTTGGAGATGCTGTTATTTTTAAGGAGGAATTAGTTCATGTTCAGAATTTCCTTTTTGACTGAAAATCCTATTCTCTTTATTTTTTTTTGGTCGTGACTGTTTGGAAATGGTGACATCTCATGCCCTTGGCTGTCCTTGTTTAGACAGATGTGTGGGACTAGGTAGAAAGCCACCACACCCTTCTTTGAGCTCACTGAGCTTGGTAGGACTCTTAAAACGTAAGGAGAGAAAACTCATTGCAAACGTTTTTATAACTTTAGTTAAAAACAGTATAAAAACATGAAGCACATTTTTAAGTGTTTAGTCTACGTGAAACAATTGCACTTCCTTCCTGGTAGAGGATCAACTTGCTCATTGTCCTTGTACACACAAAAAATTTCTCCGTTCTGCTTCCTGTCTTATTTGGGTTTCCACGCAAGGTCTGTATGTGTTACGCATACTTCTGCAGCAGTTTTAATAACCCCCAAAGAATGTTTGCACGACATATTCTTTTAGTTATTCTCAAGTCCAGATCTGAATGCTAATCACTAGATCCTTGTACAACCAAGATTTGTAAAACTAAAATAGAATTGCTGTTGAGTCAGGAGGAAAATGCAGGGCAAGAAGCAGCTACAATCTGTAAAAAGCAGGTCGAGATCCTTTTCTCAAGGTTTCATTTGGTGTCTAATCGATGAGGTGTACATGGGAGCCCGTGATGAGACATGAAACTGCTGGACAGAAACTCGAAGACTAGGTTTTCTGGTATGCTCACAAACTATTCAAAATTTAAGTTATACAAAAAAAAAAAAAAAAAAAAGCAAAATAAGATCCTCACTTCCTATTGTGAAAAACAAAAACACACAAAAAATTGATAGACAAAGTCATTAACATAGTAAGGGACTCGGGTTTCTATAAAAAGATACTTGCAAAGGTGCAAATGAATGAAAAAATAAAGGAATGAAGATTTATGTTGCAACGTGTAATCAAGACGTAACTCTGGAGTGTTACTGTGGATTTAAAAAATACCTAAAAACGTTTGATTCACAGCTTTCCCCTAAGCATGTCGTTTAGTACAATTTATGAATAGGCTGAATGCAGGTGATGTTAAGTTTGTCCATTGGTAGCAGCTAAAGGAAACACGTGGTTTCTCTTCGAGATGGTCAGATCTTACACAGTGGGGATAAAAGCAGCATGAATTGTATAAAATGTCTGGCTGCACTCACAGGGGCAGACAGCATCTCCCAGGATTGATCCACAAAAACACTGCCCGCCACAGCACAGGCGCCTGTGATTTATTGGTGACTGTATTACCCATTGTGTGTTTTCAGATTCTTGCCAGAATTTATCATTTGGCCTTTGGGTACCAAAAGATTAAAAACGAGATCTAAGAAAGCTTAGCGTCCAATAGCTCTGACCCTGTCCACTTGCAGTGATTAAAGGCATGTCCTGACTTTGGGGGACTCCTGGCTGCTGGCCATTTGGAACATGAGCAGTAAACATGTTGTAGGTCTGGAGATGGAGAGGATGCTAAATTTGAGGTGTCAATGTGACACTGAGATGTGGTCACTTGGCTTAGCGCTACAGCACATGAAGGCAGATATACACAGTCACATTTTAGAGATTATTCATGGTCTCGGACCACTTGAAAAAATTGTGCTTTCTCCGGAATTTGATGTGCTGAAAATGGCACTCGCCCCCTGCTTATTTGCAAAACGAAACGTAAAAATGAAGTCCTTTGCAAACATAAGGCTTGCCTTTTTCTTCTCATTATTTGAAAAAAATAAAGGCTCGGAAACAAATGTGAGTTTTAGCCGTGTACAGCGTGACAGCCCGCCATTTTGCAGGTTGGTAAATGCAATACTTGCGGATGAGGGGCAAGGGGCTCGAAGTTTTACCTGTCATCTTTGACTACGTAAGTTTCATTTCAGATTTGACATCCCACCCCGGCGAACTGCAAAGAACAGCCGGCAAGGTGTGGTGTTTACTCCCTTCACTGGGAATTATCTGTTGGTACAAAGGCCTTTTTGGTACGCAGGGCGAGAAGCGGGGAGCGCGAGCTGGCACCGCAGTTCCCTCGGTCCTGTTCGTTTTGGGAAAGGACTGACTTGACTTCAGTGGGTTGGAAGGACGGCCTTGGGACTCCGAACACCGTGAGTCTTAAAGGAACCAGAGTTTCCATCTTCCGTGCTTTTTGGACTCGGTTTTGGACTTTTGCTTGGGCGTGGAGGAGTACGTCTCCTGAGTATAAGGCGAAGGTACAACCTGAGTGTCCTCAGTGGGATTCAGTTTCCTCAGCACAGGCTGGAGTTTGTCTTCTTGCTGCTTAAAATCCAGCTCCACACTAGAAAAGCAAAGTGAAGAACTTAGTGCTTGGTCCCTTGTCATATAAAAATCCCTTTTTGGGACAGCAAAATTTAATGACATCTTAACGCAGTAATGATAACATTTCATTTAAATGTAACTTTATGGTTTATAAATAATTTCACGTGGTCTCATTTTCTTTTGAAAATAACTTATTTCACGGGCAGGGCAAACGTTTAAAGCTTTAACATACATGGTTGGTATCAAAGGATACAATGTATCTGTTGACATGAAAAACGGGGTATATGACTAACCTCATTGTTTATCCTAGGCTGTCCCCACGTGTGTCCTGGAATGAAACAGATAACCAGGAACAGGAGTAGGCAGAGGCCATTTCCACACATCCATACCAGGAGGCAGGAGAAGGACCCAGCAACCCACTCCCAAAAATCAATCCGCCGTTGAAAACCTTATGAACAGCAGAGAAGCACTGACAATAGTGTTTCCCCTGTTGTATGTAGGGTGGCTATGAGTTGGATACCTACTTGAGGGCACCTAACAACAATAACAACGACAACATACCAGGAGGCATGCAAGCTCTGTTCCTCTGCAGCTCGTCACTGATTGGAGAAATCTGTTTGTCACCTAAAATTGTTGTGAAATGATATGACCTTGGCTGCATTCACCTTGAAAAAACTTGTTGTTGTTGTTAGATGCCACTGAGTGGGATCCAAGTCACAGTGACCCTCATAGGGTTTTCAGTGGCTGATTGGTTCAGGATTGTTTTCGGGAGTGGATTGCCACATCCTCCAACTTTTGCAGTGCTGGGGACAGAACCTGGGTTCTCAAGAGAGTGCAGAGTGGGCACTCTACCAACTGAGCTAAACTCCAGCCCCTTGAAAAAACTTAGTTGTGTGAAAAAGTCCTAAGAGCCACAGCACCTGCTAGATGGGGAGAACAGTGTGTTTATCAAGTCGACACCGTTGAATGCTACACAGTCATTATCAAACACAGTGTTCAGAAAGCAACATAGACCGTGTTTGGTAAAAACAAAACAAAATTATAATTGCTTTGCTGCAGCCATAGCATGCAAACATATAGCCATATGGAAGGACGTTTGCCGACAGTGATGTTTGGGTTAGAAAGATGAGATTAAAGATGATTTTTAAAATATTTGTTGCTTCTCATGGAATTTCTCTGAAAAATGCTGCTATCTTCCCTGGGGCCCTCCCTTTTTAACCTTCTCTTTGGAAAGGAGCGTTTTGGGTCCCCTAACTTACTCCTAATGGGTATTCTTGGCATTTAGGATAGGACCCCCTAGTCCGCCTGCTGTTCTTCTGTAGTGACCTTTCTCTCCCCCCACCTCCACCACCAGTACCTTTGTGGTTTGGCCACATGCCAAGCTGAAGAGCATTCCATTGGGTCTTATTTCTTTCCTTGTCTCATCTAGTCTAGTCGTCGTTGTTGTTAGGTGCCATCGAGTCGGTATCCGGCTCATTGTGACCCTCTGCACAACGGGAAACACTATTGCCAGTGCTTCTCTGCTGTTCATAGGGTTTTCAATGCCAGATTGATTTTTGGGAGGGAGCTGCCAGGTCCTTCTCCCAAGCCTACAGCACCTGGTGTTCCTGGCGGTCTCCTATCCAAGTACTAACCAGGCCTGACCCTGCTTAGCTTCCGAGATCTGATGGGATTGGATTCCACAGGGCTATGGTTGCAGGCCGTCTAGTCTAGATGCCAGACTAAATGCCCGTCGATTTCAGTAAAGCCTCGGCGATGAGGATAATGCACGAGCTCATCACATTTTATAAGTGGTGGAGCCATAAACCATTTATAAACATGAAATCCTATTGATTTAGAGAACCATTAATCCTAGCCAAATTCTGACATTTTGGAAAGACAAGACAGCAAAGCTGTATTATCTGCAGTTTTAAAAACAAGTTCAAGCCCCATCTAATGGACCATTTGATGTTTTAAATCCAGTGCTTCATTTTTCTTTTTGGGAAAGACTGTAGTATGACTCAAAAATTAAAAAAAAAAAAAAAAAAAGGAAACTTTATGGCTAGTTACCCCTGCTTCTAAAATAAGTCTTATCCCCATCGAAAGGGCCTCTGTGAGATCGACGGTAGTTTACAGGAAGTAGGATAAAAGCTCATGAACTCAGGTCTTGCTGATCCAGAATATGTGACAGGGAAGGCATGTTCCCTCCTAGGGGTAGCTGTGAAAAGTGCAGAACTAAGGATGTACTGTGTATGGGAAACACCAGCCTGGGTGCTGGGATGTGGTAGCATAGAAACACATAGGATTTCTGGCTTCATGCATGGGGTAGGGGTGGCAGTGCTTGGGTTAAATCTCTTATTCTCTGTAAGCTTCAGTTTTCTTCACTTCAAGGAGAGATAATAGGTCTCCTCTTGCTGAATGGTGGTAAGGACACCCTGCCCCTAAGGAAGAAAAAGGCCCACGAAAGCGCTTCCTGAACTATACACTGCAATTTTGGTATTGTTTTGTCCTTTCCTTAGGATTATGTGTCAGTCACTCATTTTACAGTGGGATCAAAAGCTGACTCGGAGATCTGTTCTCTGATGTTCCAATGAGATTAAGAAGAGCTAACTCACAAACAGATCTGCTGGTTGCTTATTTTCCAGTGGGATCAAGAGCTAACTCAGGAAGAGATCTGTTAGAAAACCCTCAACTTGAACTAGGCAGACATGAGTTTTGTAGCTGAGTCTGTGAGATGTGGCAGGTTGGTACAGAAGAGAGTTTTTACCAAAGTATTTGGCTAATACTGAAAGCACGCCCTCCAGGACAGGCCCTCCATTCACCCATCCTTCCCTTCCTTCCTCTCTCTTCATGGGTTTCGTTGTGATATTTCCATACATGTGCGTCATTGTACAGTGCTCATGTTCGCCTCCCCCATTGCCCTGATCTCCTCTCCTCTGCTGATCCCCCTCTTCCCCATCGGTGCTCCCCCTCCTGCTAGATCTCGGCCATTTCAGCTGTCCCACATAGCTTTTGACTCACTAGAACAGAGGATGGTGCTAGCTTCCCTAGACTAACAGTACAATCCCTGGCACCTGTAATTATTGAATTCCCATTAAGCGACTACATTGGGAATCCTGATATTAACCTATTTATCACACCGCAGAACCATGTAATCACAGAGTCATCGAATCTGAGTTCTTGTTAACAAAAGGACTCGACTTTATCTGTCGAGCAGATTCCTGTTGGCTCTCCCTGAGTACCCTGCCTTTGGAAGCTGCAGCCCAGAGCCCAGTGAGCTTGCTAGTGGAGGGTAACCGTGAGCCGGGGAAGGTGTACGGTGGTGGTCCGTGGAGTGGTCATGAGCCCTGCCCTTTGCCGCCCCATCTGTAGGCTGCAGATTGCAGGGATCTGCTCGGGGGGATGAGGAGTGTGCATCAGCGAGGCAGCCCCGGAGAGTGGGTGCTGCTTGGTTGGCAGGGATCACCTGCATCACTGTCTGCTGCAGCTTCTGTCATGGAGGAAAGGGTACACTGGATCACTAGGGGTCAGAAGCGGTGGTTGGACATAGCAGCGTCACAAGGTCGAGAGTCTGGTTATCACCAAACTAAGGTCCTTTTGTTCTTAACAGCCAAGGGCCCAGGAGAAAGCAATGCCTGCAGCCTTGGTGAGAGCAGAGGACCTGGGGACTCCAGGGCATTGTGGTTCCTCTGTCTACCACCATCCCTCCCTGGTGGATGGTGAGTTGCACAGAGAGGGTGTTGGTGGCTCTGCCTGCTGGAGGGGCAGTGGGCATGCTTTGGCTTTCACCTTGACATTGGAACAACCAGTGCCCCACCTGCTGCCTGCATAATGGTGGAGTGGGCACTGGGCCCCATTGTCTCCCCTCGCCTCCTCCTGCCTGCTCGGCCCCTTCCCTACCTGGAGCACCACTCCTGGCTCTTGGCGTGGCTGGCTACTCACTGACCACTTTCCCCTGGGTATACATGACCTCCATACTGTCTGATCCCTCGTGCTCCCTCCTCTCTGGGTTCCAAGAAGAATTACTGAGTTTGGTTCCATCTTCCTGGCTGCAGGTGTCCTGGGCATTGCGGAGCTGTGTCCTGTCTCTTCCCAGTAACGCCAGCAGGGCCCAAGCCCCTGCAGCTGCCCCAGGTATCCAGGATGAACTCAGAACAGAGCCCCGAAGGCAAGTTCTGCTTCCGTGTTCATCCTGGTGGCCCTGGCCTCCTCTGTTCTGGCCAGAGATAGTGTGCCCCTCCCCCAATAGATTCCTCCTTACCACAGATGCCCTGGGCTGCTCTTGGAGGCAGAGATGCAGGGTAGGGTGGAGAGGCAGGGATGGACTCTGCAGGCAGATGCTGCCGCCTGGCTCCATTCCTTCAGCACTGAGTTGCCCATTGCTCCGAAATCCATGCCACTGAGCAGATACCTGGTCTTTGTGGCACCTAGTTCCCGTGCTGAGGTTTCCTGCTCCCTCTCTCTAGGTGACAGCAAGGAGACACTGGGTGGAATGCTGGCATGAGCAGGGTATGCATGCAGGTGGCTGGCTGCTGGTGCTCTGCGAAGCGGGGGACCCATACATGTTATTTTATTCCCTTCCCATTTATGCCATGGACCAAGCTCCTGTTTGTCCCATGGTGTTGCTTCTAAGTGCCATCAAGCCTTGTACTACTACCACGTGTCTGGGAACTGCTTCCCAGGACAGCACCAGCACAGACGCTTATCCTGCAGCCACTGGACAGATGGGAAGTCTAGACTCCAGATCCCCTCGGCCCGTAGGACGTCCCGTGGCTCCCTGTCTGCCACACTCGAAGCGGGAGCCTCTGGTGCACTGCCCACCTCTTGCTTGCAAAGCTTGAGTCTCCGGCTGGGGCCAGCCAGCCTTCCCTCGGTGCGGCAGACTCTTATGCCAGAAGCAGCCTGCAGACTCTGCTGTGTGAGACCGAAAGATCCCTGGGCTGCTGGGCTGGTCCACAAGGTACAAGCCCAGGACCTGTTATAAAGTATGTCTCTCGGTAGCTCTTCTGGCCCTGCCTGCATCTCCATTCTCCTGCTCGAAAACAGACCATTCAGCAAAACGCTTCCTGCTACCAACACCTTGTAAGCTTGCAGAGCCTTGACTGCTCTCTGGGACGTGTGGCAGGGCACGGCTAACGCAACTTGGGGAGACTGAGTTTCTTTGGGTAGTCTCTTTTTCTCTTATAAGTAAATTCGAAGCATCAGAACTGTCTTATAAATTATTATTCTCTGTATTTTAAAGAAGTAACGCTCTGCCCTATATTTCAGGCTATACTGGCAACCCACGCACAGCTTTGTTTTCCCCCCGGGACCGTGCTGAGTTTTCTAGTAACACTGCTTCTGGCCTCTTTGTGGGATCTTGCAGAGTGGGCTTTTGTCACGTCTTTATCTTCTGCTGTTTGTCTGATGCCCCTGTGAATGTTCAGGGCTGGCCAGATTCCTCTGCAGGCTGTCACCGCCTCCCCAGGTTAACTGACTGTGCAAAAGAAGGTCCCTTTATCCAGTCCCCTCTGTGTAGCAGGGAAGAGTTAAAAGGTGGCGAGTTTGGCTCCAAAACACTCGCTTGTTTTCTGGAGTGGAAGCAAACCTGGAATCTTTGATTTCTCCTGCCTGGCAGTGCCTCGTGGCTCAATGGGCTGCCTTTGCTTTTAATTCTCTTTGAGTTAGATCACAGAGTCCCTGGAGCTGACTGTGGCTCTGCACTGACTCATGCGCTGCCACTGTGGATAAATCAGCTCACCTTGGGGACCTGAGCTCCTTAGCTCTGGTGGGCGGTGCTCTCACTCACAGGACAGGTGGGAGGAGCAGCCGCGTGGGGCTCAGAGGAGCCAGCGCATTGGGATGTGGGAGGTTGCTTATCATTCAGCTTTGGGTAGAATGTACGGTATCTCCAAAGGGTCACACTGGATGTCAAGTGAATTTGGCCACGGTCTGGCCAGCTATGTGAGCACCATGGGCGTCACTGGCATTGTTTATAGGAGGCTGAAAGTGATGGTCCACTTCCAGGCCCGACACTTGTCCTTGTGTGCCAGCAGGAGTTGAGGCAAGTCCTATATTCCTGGGCCTTTGTTTTTCTATATGACCCTGGCCACTGTTCCATGCAGTGGAGGAATCAGGACCCAAAAAGCCATCGAACGCTTCTGACCATATCTCCCTGCAGACATCCTAAGGCACCCTCTGTCCACCACATCCACAGCCAGATCTTCCCCCGCTTGTTCCTCTGCCATCCCACAAACGGCCCGTGGCCACACCCTCACCAGCTGGCTAAGCCGCAGATCCAGCAGAATCCAGCCCATTTGTCCCTCCTGCCTCTCCATCAGCTGGGTTCAGGCTCTACACTGCCTCACTGATCTCCCGTGTCCTTCCCTTTGGTCACTCACCACTGTCCTAGCGTAGGACATAAGCATCTTGCTTCCAGCTCTTGAAACAGCTGAGTCTCATTCTTGCTTTCTGCCCTGGCTCCCACTTTGCCATTGCCGCAGCCTCCTTGGGAAAGCTGGCAAAGACCTTGTCACATTCCTGTTCATCCATCAAGACCGAGGTCATCCATCGCCTCTTCTAGTGTATTTTCTAGAGTAGCCAAATCTGCCCTCTGGTCCCTCTGGTCTGCCCTCATGACCCTCTGGTCATGCACATATACCCCAGACTGCCGTTTTCTTCTGGCTGGGTTCTTTCCATATTTCTTACTACAGTAGGTCTCACATTCGATGACAGCTGTTTTCTCTCATGTCTATGAACTCATTGAGGCACGGACCATGTTGAATCTTTCAATTGTGGTACCCTTAGCCAGTGGTGGGCTCTGAACACACTATTTAGTGAGTATGGTATGTACATATTATATATCTACATTTTACATGTATGCATGCATATATATATATGAATCCCATTCCAATAAAATAGTGATTTATAATTGCTAGCTTTTAATCACTTTAAACCACAAACAACTTTTCATCCTTCCTCTAGCACTATTTCACACAGTAGGTGCATAATCACATAGTAGGTCCATGTTTATGGAATACTATAAGGTTTCAAATAGCAGAAATAGATGGCTAACCAGTCATATTAATACTGGAACTGTAAAACTACCCCTTTTTCCTCGTATGCTATGACAAGGCATTTAGGATTACAGTCTTTTAAGCTTTCACCAGGAATCTTAGTAGCAAACGATACTGTGAACTACTCTAGGTCACTTAGACTGCACCCCTTCCGAATACACCCTGGAGCTAGCTGTTCCCAGACCTCTGTGGCGATCTTGCTTGATTGAACCTGTGTCCCTGCGGTCTACCTTATCTGCTGCGTTCTGGGGTGCCCAGGCCTCACCTGCATGTTCAAGTGCAAAGGCAGGTCATGGAGCCTCATTCCAGCTATGGGAAGGTGGTGTTTTTGTAACCTCTGCCCGCAATAATTTCCCTAACAGAAAAGAGATCAGATGACTAACCAGATTGTCCTACGTGTATTAAACATAGCTCAGGCCACCCTCCTGGAAGCCACACATTCATACATTATAATCAGAAGGGATCACTAATTTATTAGGTATAGCTAGTCAACCAGGGGCTGGGATTTAACCCAGTTGGTAGAGCGCTGCTCTGCAGTCTCTGAGGTCCCGAGTGCAATTCCCAGCACTACAAAATGGGAGAAGGACATGGCAACCCACTCCCAAGGCAATCCCAAAACAGTCAGCCATTGAAAACCCTATGAGGTCGCTATGAGTCCGACTCGACTCAATGGCACCTAACAACAACAAGTCAGACTCTACTGTCCCTGGCCTCGGTGCAGAGTGCCTGGCTTTCTGTCCTTGGAAAGTGTAACCACAGTGAACTGAAGGAAACACAGGCCCCTTGTCCTGTCCCAAACTGGTTGCAGTGAGCCTCCAAGGCTCTAGCCCTTGGCCACGACCTTGGGCATCGCCTCGCATGCCCTTTTCATTTCTGCCCTGAGAGGCAGATGATTTCCTGGGTCCCAGTGTTGCAGCACAGGGTGCAGAGCTGCTCAGCCTCCCTGAGCTCCAGCCCAGAACTCTGCTCCTGGGGGTGCTAAGGAGCTCCCCTGCGTCCTGACATCATCCAAGAGAGCGGCGTCCCTCAGCGTGGCGTGGCCATGGTCCTTGATACACACACACACAGCCACTGGGTGCTTGTGCCTGCCCTCTGGGGTCACAGGGACCAGTCTAGCCCTAGCCTCCCTGTGTGCCTCTAGAGGTCTCCTCTAGGAGCAGATTCTTTCAAGATGACTGGTGGAGGGAGGAGGCTGCTCAGTGGGCCCCGGAACCCGGGCATCCCCTGATCCCAGGACATCCCCCATAGGAAATCATGTGCCGCGACTCTGGCTTCGTGACATGGCTGAACCCTGTATTTAGCCCCTAGAGAAATCCCCATATTCACCCAAAGTGAACAATGTCTGTTTCCTCACCACACTGCCAAGTTTCCTTCGCTCTCGATGTTTTGGATGTCAGGGAGAGGCTCCCTAACTTCTACCCTTGGTAGAACCAAAGGTGGCGGCTACGGGTGTCATTTGCTTTTCTCTGCTGAATAATGGGAGGTAATTGATTTATAAGATGCTGAGAGAAGTAATCAGCTTTCAGTTTGAGGGCTGTGGTCAGTTTGCCAGCATCTCCGTGAGGGTTAGTCAGTACCAAATGTTACTTCAGTGACTATAACTTAAATTCTTACATATTGGTGGATAAGAAATAATATTTTTCTAGATTTCTAATAGAATAGAGAAAGAACTTGGATTATTCGCTTTGGGAATTTTCAAGGAGAATTTTGAGGACAATCCAATCATTCATTTTTTTTTTTCTGACTTTATTTAAGAAAAGTCCTTCCTGAAGATTGCAAGTTTGAGACCAGAGGCAGTCTGGGTAACTTAGGGAGACCCTGTCTCAAAAAGTAAAAAAAATGGGCTGAGTATACAGCTCAGTGGTCCAGCACTTGCAGAGCATGCAAGCATGAGGACCTGGGTTCAACCGTCAGTACCGCAAAAAAAAAAAAAAAAAAAAGAAGAAGAAGAAAAAAGAAAGGAAAGAAAACAAAAAGTTGTTCTTTAGAGCAGAATAATGCTGTGTGAGGTGCTATCCAGGGAGTCCCTTATATCATCCTCCTCCCACCCTGTCCTTCAGTCTTTGTATCAAGAGGGCTACAGTGCTAAATATTAGAAAGAAGGCCAATTGCTCCACACTGGCTCATGTTGTTGGAGAACTTAACATGCACAAGCAGTAGGATCCCAGGCAGGACTGGGAAGGGCACTTCCACTGAGAGATAATCACTGTGCGACAAAAGATGCAAAGATGCCGCCGCCCCGAGTGGGCTCTGGGCAGGCTGGGGCTGGCCCTGCTTCTCCATGCAGATGCAATCCCCTCTCAACCTGGAGACCTCATTAGTCATGTTGCTTTCGCTGCTGCAGCTGACTTGCTTGGAACCACTCTGCTCAGCTCCCTCTTGCAGAATGCTCGAGTCAGTGAAGGATCACTGTACGTTTTTATCTGGATGTCTCTGCAGCCTTCTATTCTGTGCTCCTTGGCGATGCGGTAAATTACCCGGGACGCTCTGAGAAAATGCAACCATCGCTTCTGTGCGCTCCCCATTCAGTCTCATAATGTTAGTGTGTTTACCTCATCTTTCCTAAAACCCTCCTGTCGGTTGGGGAGAGAAGTTGCGTAATTGAGGAGCCTCCTACTAGAGCAGCAGTTTTTGATGGCTAAGTGCCGGAAAGTCCCCAACTGCTGTCAGGATAAGTGCTCGCTCGCAGCCAGGCATCCCCTTCCAGCTTAGAGATGCTTTGGCTGCTTCTCCACCAAGTTCCTGCCAGTTGTTCCTAACTCCAGCCTAGGGGGCTCTAGAGAATACATCTCAGTCCCTCTTACATAGCATCCCTCTGCAATGACCCCATCTCTGTGACACTTGCTTTCTGCTGAGAAAAACATGCCAGCTCCCCTGTCCTCCCCCGCCACCTTCCTTCCATGTCCCTGCAACCAACACACACCCTTACCCTGCATGCCGCCCTTGCCCCGGCTTCTCTGGTGCTCTCACTACAGGGCAGGGGTTGGCTTCAGTCAGACTCACATTGCTTTCCATCTCCCGGTGCCCAGAGCACAGCCTTTCTCCTAGGAGTCTCTTGAAAATTGCTTGTTCACTAATTGCACACAAGCACCGAAAGGAAAGGAAGCAGGCGTTTTATCCAACTGGTTGTCTGCAATTTTGTCTCTGTTTGACCACCATGGATCAGATCAAAAGATGAAAGGCGAATACACGGAATAGGACAGCCCCCAGGCTCCCGCCCTCAGCGGTGTGGGATGGCATGGGCCCTCCGTGGCATCCCCTCCTTTCACCTGCCAAGACCACTCATTCCTCCACCATGGGATTGTTAGCCTCCCTGGAGGCCACTTGTGTGGTGGCCTTGATGCTACAGAAATGAGGTAGGGGTGGCCTGTGTCCTCCTGGACAATGCAGTTGCTCAGGTCTTATGAAAACGGTAGGAATCCTAGCACTCCACAAGAGCGCTTAGATTCTGGGAACAATGCTGTTTAATTAATCTGAGTCAGCATTATTATTATCTTTTAAATCTTGCTTCCATCCCCAAAAGCCTTTGAGTTGAAGCTGGCACATTGTTATTTTCATAAAAACATGCAAATCAGAATTCAGGCTGTTTCCTTAGAGCGTAATGTTATGAATTAACCATTTCAGGAGAACAGGCGAGGGACGGACTTGCCAATGGTATCCTTCATTGTTCTCTCCGAAACGAAAGTTGGCAGAAGGTGAATCACTGGTAGCGTGACTCATCCGAGTAGTCTGACAGGGGAGTTACTAAGGCTGGAGACAAAACGATTTCACCTGCTTGTGAGCAAAGATGATATGAGCAACTTCTTAAAACATTCTCTGAACTAATTAAAGCATATTTTGACAGGAAATAGGCATGATAAGCCAGAAAAGTTTTACTAAAGAAAGCGGCAGCTGGAATCTCTTTTAATCTTCTTTCATGCTGAGACCCTTCTTAATTTGAATATCTCATTTGGTCCAGATCACAATCAAAGGGCCCATCATCTAAGGAGAAAGATGCGATTATATCAATGATCTCAAAAATGCCAGTTATCGGAAATATCCCATTTGGTTTTGAGCATTTCAATGGACAAGTGAGCAGAGCCATCCGTTCAGGGTGGCATATGGACATCCATTTGAGATGGACGTGTTTTGGGAGAGAAAGGCCTGGTGACCGTTCACACTTTCACCCTAGTGTACATGTTCCATTAGAATTCCCACATCATTTCATTCGTGATTGTGAACAAGCAGATTATGGGATTTCAGAGAGGGAAGGGATCTCTTGGTGCAATTCTGCAGGTGAATGGGGGGCTGGGATTTAGCTCAGTTGGTAGAGCGCTGCTCTGCAGTCTCTGAGGTCCCAAGTTTGATTCCCAGCACTGCAAAATGGGAGAAGGACATGGCAACCCACTCCCAAGGCAATCCCGAAACAATCTGCCATTGAAAACCCTATGAGGGTCACTATGAGTCGGACTCGACTGGACGGCACCTAACAACAACAACAGCAACAACAGAGGTGAATGGACACCTGCCCACGAGAGTGGGGGGAGCTGAGCCCTGGCCCCAGGTACCTGGATCTGAGCCATAGGCTCTGACAGGCTGATGCTGCCAGACATTTGCTTTTGCCTGCTGGTAGCCTTTTTCCTGAAATTGCTCCCAGATCTTTTGTCCTTTTGATGTTTTTATGAAGCCGTGTATGTTTTTCATCATAGAAGCATTTTTTACAGAGAAATAGGTACTGCTACCCATGGTAGATGGGAGAAGGGCCTGGCAATCCACTTCCAAGGCAATCTCGAAACAGCCATTGAAAACCCTATGAGGGTCGCTATGAGTCGGATACCGACTCCACAGCACCTAACAACAACAACCCATGGCAGAGGTACATATCTATTATAGGACTGTGTTGGTAAAACCAAGGCAGCCAGGTCTTAAACATAGCCCTCTTCTCGTTTCCCTGGGCCAAGTGTTAACTAGAACACAAGGATTCTTACGATGCTCCAAAACTTTCTAGTGAAGAGCAATGTTTAAATACAAGACAGCCAGGGTCAAATTCACTGCCCTCCAGGCTCTGCCTGCCAGCAAGCAGGTGTGATAAATTGCAACCTGGGGACACTAGCAGCTGTCGCGGCTCCTTGTCTGCCCCAGCCTCTGGGGCAGCTATAGCAGTGCTGCATTTTAAAATTTCTTTATTTTAAAACTCCTCTAACCAACCAGGAGAAGGGCCTGGCAATCCACTCCCAAGGCAATCCCGAGACAGTCAGCCATTGAAAACCCTATGAGGGTCGCTATGAGTCGGATACCGACTCGACGGTACCTAACAACAACAACCTAACCAACCAATCACAAAGGTGCTCCAACCATGGGGAGGTAGAGATGGTGGGATGGGGATTCATTGCTGAGTTCTCCTGAATTCTAAGATGCAAGACCTTCTCCCAGGAGCCGGGGTGCCAAAGCCAGGCTTTGGACCAACCGCAAGGATTCTGACCTTGAACTAACCTTTCCACTTCTGCTGGGATTGTCTCTTTATAGAGACAGACCAGTTTCCTATTCGGTGCATCAGCCTTTGGTATTGAGGTGGGATGATAGAAGCCCCCTTTACTGATGTGCTAGGTTAACCACCACTGCCCTTTCCCTCCATGATGAGGCTGGAGGATCCTGATAGCCTTCTCTCTTGTTGTCCATGTCCCTTTGTCCTTCTCAAGTTACCAGCTTGCCAACAAGATGTTATATTTGCTTCTGGACTTGCTCATGCTATTT
>VMDO01008911.1:62154-80645 GCA_007922755.1 Pedetes capensis
CCCACTCTTTTATTTATTTTTTGCAGTACTAGGGCTTGAACCCAGGGCCTCACGCTTGCATGCTCTGCAAGTGCTGGACCACTGAGCTGCACCTCCAGCCCTTTTTTTTTCTTTACTTTTTGAGACAGGGTCTCACTAAGTTATGCAGACTTCCTCTGGTCTCGAACTTCCAATCCTCCTGGCTCCGCCTCCCAAGCCGCTGGGATTACAGGCGTGCACCACTGTGCCCAGCTTCACCCAAAGGATTCTGAAGTCAGATTCTGTCCTAGCTCCCTAGGCGTTGCTTCACTTTCAAGAAAGGCAAGCAGTTGTGATTCAAGAGGGTGATCTGGAATTCTCTTGGGAGGCACCTACATTCAGAGAAAACATCCAGGCCTCACCACAAAAGACTGGGAAAACTTCGTATCAGTGCAAGATTTCAATTTCTGTGATTTGAATTTAAATAACATGCTTATGTCAGGTACCTGTCAGTTTTTATGATTTCCCCATAGACTGGGTTTTCAGTGAGTTGAGACTAAGTTTTCACTGCCTTTCTCATCTGTTCCTATAGACCTCAAAAACCTTTTGACTAATGTCAGTAACCATGTCAGAATAACTGTTAAGCTTTGATTGTTTCCAAAATAAGTTGACAGTAGCCTGCAGCTGTACGACTGTGGCATCTGATCCTTTCAGATCTCCAAAGTTAAGCAGAGTTGGGCCTGGTTAGTACTTGGATGGGAGACCGCCTGGGAACACCAGGTGCTGTAGGCTTGGGAGAAGGACCCCGCAACCCACTCCCAAAAATCAATCAGCCATTGAAAAAAGTATGAATAACAGAGAAGCACTGACAATGGTGTTATGCCTGTTGTTCATAGGGTCACTATGAGTCAGACTCGGACTCGATGGCACCTAACAACAACAAGATGACAGGAATTTTAGGAAATAGTTTGATGAGCTGTATTATGTTCAGCTCGGTAGGATCTTGGTATTAGTGAATGTCAGCTGGAAATTGGGGGGCTGTGGAAGTCCAGCTGAACTATGACTATGCAGAACTTTCTGGAATCTGCTCGCCAAGCCTGATGGATAAGCTCCATTTGTATGAGAACTTTGAATATTGTGGGGATTTGTTGTTGCTGTTAGCACCCCAAAGAGAGTGACTTTAAACCACTTTCCTGCAAGAAAGATGCTACACTCCACGTTCTCTAGCACGGCCTCTCTGGGATGCTTTGTATGTGTGCAGAGCAGACGCTCGGGTTTGTGAGGCTGCAGAAGGCCGCCTAAGGCTCTGGAGACGCAGGCCACTGCGCCACAACCCCCTCACTGTGTCGTCTGTGAAAAGACCTCTGTGAGCAGACATGGTTCTCGGGTCCCAGTTCATGGAGGAGAAGCGGAAGGTCTCGCCACTCTGTCTTCCTGCCTGGCTAGTCTTCCTTGTTGTGGTTGTTGTTCTTAGGTGCCGTCGAGTTGTTCCGACTCATAGCGACCCTTATAGGGTTTTGAATGGCTGACTGTTTCGGGATTGCCTTGGGAGTGGATTGCCACATCCTTCTCCCATTTTGCTGGGAATTGAACTCGGGACCTCAGAGACTGCAGCGTTCTACCAACTGAGCTAAATCCCAACCTGAGCCTTAGTCTGGGCCAATTCTTGTGGTGTTGGGGCCTTCAGGAGTCTGTTGGGGTGGGGCCAGTGGCTGATATATGGAGAGTTATGCGGAGTGCTGCTTGAGCTAACTCAAAATAGTAACCACTCCAGGCTAATTCCTGAAAAGAGAAATTCTTGCCCTTCTCAGACTTGTTAAATCACTTCTAATATCATTTTTATGTAAGTTACTTCTGGATTTAGAGCTAATTTTATTTAAATTATTTCAGTTACATTGTGCAGTGTTCTAATAAATTCTTTTTTCAATCACCCACAAAATGTTAAATACGTTGAGGCTGAGCACATTCATTCCCTGAAATTTCTCTGGAAGTCTTTGCTCACTCCACTCTTGTTACATTACAAGACTAGATGAGCTTCAGTTTCCAAAGTAATAAAAGCCAGATTCTGAAGATGTGCCTTGTGAGCTACGCCATCCCCCTCTTTTCCTAATTTGTTGATGTTAGCAAAGAATTATTTTATGTTCAAGTTCCATTCCTTCGCTGTTAATTCAAACTTCTCATCCTCAATGCGAATGTAGTAAAAAGATCTCACTAGGCCTGCTTGTCTGAAAGGCTGCCATTTCTGAGTTTGGAATTTGGAGGAGTTTTTCAAGAGAAACCTTGCATAGTGCTTGATTTTCATCTCCTCATGGGCAATAGCCTGCAGCCATACCACCGTGGCATCCGATCCCATCCTATCTCGGAAGCTAAGCAGGGTTGGGCCTGGTTCATACTCGGATGGGAGACCGCCTGGGAACACCAGGTGCTGTAGGCTTGAGAGACAGACCTGGCAACCCACTCCCAAAAAACAGTCAGCCATTGAAAACCCTATAAATAGCAGAGAAGCACTAACAATGGTGTTTTGCCTGTTGTACGTAGGGTCACTGTGAGTCAGACACTGACTTGAGGGCACCTAATAACAGCAGCAGCGGCAACCTGGGCAATAGACAAGAACAGGAAGCAGCTTTGCATTCTGCCCAGAGCGACTGTGAGCTCCCCGGGTCTTTGCTGCAATCAACAGGGCTTGGCCCTTTGTGCCTCCTGTAAAGACCTTGATGTGGAGATGGGGCCTGTGAGGTGGGATTCTCAGTGCCCCTACCACCAACAATTTGGACTTGCTGCTCTGTTATGGGGCTGTCCTGCATAGTACAGGATCTTAGCACCATCCCTGGCTTCTACCTGCTGGATACCAGCAGTACCTGCCCAGTTGTAGCAACTGAAAATGTGTCCCTTCAGACTGTGCTTTGCTCCCTGGGAGATAAAAATCACCATTGGTCAAGAGCCTCTGCTGAGGTGCCACCCAGGGCCGTCTCTCTGATTTCTCTGATTTCTCCTTCTCGCTCTCTGCAGCTCTGCTTTTGAATAACTTGGAACCTGGTTTGGACGCTCTGCCTAGATGAAGACAGGCACAGCCACATCCCTGCTGTCCCATGGGGGAGGAGCTGCTGGCTGTGAGATTTGGGGCCTGTAGCTCTTCTGCTGTGCTCATCTGTGACATCTTGATGCAGTTGTTGTTGTTGTTGTTAGGTGCCATCAAGTCGGTATCCGACTCATAGCAACCCTCATAGGGTTTTCAATGGCTGACTGTTTTGGGATTGCCTTGGGAGTGGATTGCCAGATCCTTCTTCCATTTTTGCGGTGCTGGGAATCGAACTCAGGACCTCAGAGACTGCAGCGCAGTGCTCTACCAACTGAGCTAAATCCCAGCCCTCTTGATGCAGTAGACAGCTCCAAAGGCCTTCTAGAAGATGTGGTTGGTTTGTTTATTTATTTTTGAGAGAGGAGGAAGTGAGTTTCTTTTCTATATTTTTAGACGTATATTTAGTTATAATAGGTTTTTGATAATTTGGCAGATGACTAAGATAGACACATGCCCGGCAGGTATAGGAAGAAATCTTCACCTTCATTAACCATGGAAATGCAACTCAAAAGTACAGTGAGATACCACCTCACCCCATTTAGAATAACTGTTATCACGAAGACAAAAAGTAGCAAATGCTGCTAAGGATACAGAGATAGGGGACACCGTTGGTATAAATGGACATTAGTACCGCAGTATATACAGTACGGAGGTTCTTTGACATTCTAGAGCTAGAACTACCCTACGATCCCGCTATAACGCTACTGGGTCTATATCCAAAGGAAAGGAAGTCAGCAGGTCAAAGAGACACCTGCACTTGCAGGATTATTGCAGCACCAAACGCAAAAGCCATGATACAGGATCAACCTAGGCACCTCCAGTCTTAAATTTTAAGGATGAACTAAATCAGCACACCTCTCACTGCTACTCTGTGAAAATTACATTTCCAAACAGCAAAAAGACAGCAAATCCCCCTGAAGATTTTGCCCGTGTCTTAACATCCTAAATTACTGCCCAAAGCCTAACATAGTATCTGCCTGTTGAAAGTTTCTGCTGTACTCTTACTGATGTCCAAAATATAAACAAGTTCAAATAAAAAAAGAAAAATGAAAAGAACAACTGTAGGGGCTGTAGAGAGGGGATGATGCCCCGGGGAGCCGAGTGTGAGTTCCCAGGAAATGAGCGCAGGTGTGGGGTGAGCCATGCGGGGCATTCTGGGGCCTTCCTAGCTCAGACTGTGCTCCCACACTTTCGTCTACACCATCAGAAGGGCTTGTGTTTTTGTCTTTCCAGAGCACCCCCTCCAGTGCCCACGGCGCTCGATTCCTGGGGAGCCAGCCCTCAGACTGGTACCAGCTCTGGAAACCACAGAGATGTGTTTGCGAGATAAACGGGTTCCAGCTCTCCTTCCTCCCATGAGCCTCCAGCTGGGGGGAGGGTACTTAGGGGTCGCTTAGCGTTAGGGTCAAGGCCGGCCCTTCACTCCCTGTCTGGTAGAAGTCTCCCAGCCTGGCCCCAGTGGTTCTTGCATTGGGGTAAACATCGTATGCCACTCAGAGTACCCGGTGGGAAGAGCAGAAGGTCGACCTACCTATAGATAATGCATGCACTGTTCCTGCATGTGTCACAATTAGCTGTGTCCTGCCCCGTCCGATATGAGAGCCTACAAGATAAGAACAGGAGAGCATTACACGCGGTGGCGGGGGGTCGCCGGCCGTATACAGCAGACGCCTCACATCGGGGGCTTTCCCGATGCCCGGCTCGTCACGGTCACGGAAATCAATTGATATGTGCTTCCCGGTCCTGCTTCTGCTTTCTATAGCCCGCAACCAGTGCAACATCAATAGCTGAGATGACATTCGAATTAAACTGAGAATGGGAACCTAAGCCCCTGGATGAAGTGGGTCATCTAGTTTTGTTAGAGGCATAGGGAATTTGGGGTGTGTCCGTCCTGCTTCATATTTCTGGGGTTTTAAGGAAGCCTTGCATGGAAACCAAGCACAGATTCAGATGCTGAGTCCTGGCTTGTGTTTGTCCCTCCCATCTCCTGTCCCGCTCTAGCAAAGGTTGATGAACGGTGTCCTGGGAGCCAGATCCCCTCGGGGCCTGGGTTTTCTAGCATGCTAAGAATGGATTTTGAATTTTCGAATGCTTTGAGAAAATAAACCGGAAGAGTAATATTTGTGACCCAGGCGGATTATCAGAGATTCAAATTCCAGTGTCCATAAAGATTTTAATTTCGACAGTAAAAATTGTGAGAAATTTTATATCATTATCTATACAGTCACCTCAATTTGACCTCCTGGCCTGCAAATCCCAGCATATTTACTCTCTGGCTCTGTTGAGAAGACAGTGGATGACCTCTGTGACAGTATCACTGTGCCACTGTCAGGACTTCTGATTTATCTTCTCTAGGTTCTCCTGGCCTTGGGAAACCAGACAGGTCTTGGCCTTTGTAAGTGTGTGTGTAGGAGTTTCTGACTTGCCCTCCGGCTAAAAACGTAGCCTTGGCTTATTTTTCTAGTAATAGCATTGTTGTTAGGTGCCGTCGAGTCGGTATCCGACTCATAGTGACCCTCATAGGGTTTTCAATGGCTGACTGTTTCGGGATTGCTGTGGGAGTGGATTGCCAGGCCCTTCTCCCATTTTTGCGGTGCTGGGAATTGAACTCGGGACCTCAGAGACTGCAGCGCAGCGCTCTACCCACTGAGATAAATCCCAGCTAAGGTAGTAATAGCATTAGGATTGTTTAATAAACAAGTTTTCATGGAGAGGATTTTCTTGACCAGGTTGGGGCTGCCTAGAATATGTCTTAGGGTTAGTCACCTTAAAAATCTAGTTTGGGCCGGGTGTAGTGGTGCACGCCTATAATCCCAGCAGCTTGGGAGGCGGAGGCAGGAGGATCGCAAATTCCAGACCAGAGGCAGTCTGCATAATTTAGCGAGACCCTTTCTCAAAAAAAGTTAAAAAATGGGCTGAGGGTGCCGCTCAGTGGTCCAGCACTTGCAGAGCATGCAAGCGCAGGCCCTGGGTTCAACCATCAGTAACGCGCAAAAAAAAAAAAATCTAGTTTGGTGGACTTTGTTACTGTCACGGTTTCTCTCAACTATTTTATTTGGCCAGCCTTTCCTATCCACTATTTTCAGCACACAGGTGTACTTCTGAATATCACTTTGTTCTCAGGGACAAACAGGATAAACCAAATTTATTTAATGGGTAGCAGAGGAAAAGCTACCTTCTGAATTGGCTTCTAGTCATTCTGGGGGCAAATTTACATGTGCAGAGCCGCTCAACAAAGTAATAGTGTGCACAGAGGGTTTCTGTCAACACCGCTAGTCAATATTTTTATCAACTTCACTATGTACACTGCTCGTGTATGCATCATGGGTTTTCAATTGGAAATAACTTTTGTTTCCTCGTTATATTTTGTGTTACATAAACATTTGACAAAAGGCTTGTCTGCTCAACGCCAAGATTGTCTCTGTGGGCTTTGGTAAGCTCAGACATGACCTCTGAGCTCAGTGCCGTGTATTTGTTAATCAAGTGACTGTATTCTGCCCCGAGGTGTTGGCAAGCATCTCCTACGAGTCCTTACATTTGCAACAGAATTGGAATCACTGCATTTGTACCGTCACTGCGTTTGTATTGTCCTTTTCCCATTGTGACGTCCCATACTGGGCCCCTTTGGAGACCCATGTTGGGCTCGGTCATCTTCCCTTTGGTTTTGCCCAGACAGAGGAGTGACCCCCTGTGCCCGAGAGCCTCCCCTTGCGCTTCACCAGGCACGATCATGTTTCATTCTTCACCCTCTCCTCTTCAGGGCAAGCCCCAGCAATGTGTACCTCCCGACCTTTCCCACCGGCTCCAGATTTCTCCAGCCCGTGCCAAGGTTCCTCCAGGTCATGATGTTGCCCTCCCCCATCCTCCCATGCACTGGATATGCAAAATGGCTTTCTCCATCCAGCTCACTGTGTTTGAGCTTGGCCCTAGGCTCATCTCCAGCCAAGGTCATTTTGCCGGGGGAAGTAATGGCGGGTGGTACTGGAGCCCAGGTCCTAACAGTGACACATCCCATGCCAAATGTGTTGTCACACTGTTGGGCTGGGTGGCAGATGAGGTGCTGCTATCCTGTTTGCTGTCCTAATGGGTATAAGGCAGCCGTCAAGGGAGCGCACACAATAGGTGTCTGTGTGTGCCAGGCACAACCAGACTTCAGGTGCTCAAAGAAGTCACAGCCACCAGTGTTTCTTTCTTTTGTTTTTTGTTTTTGTGGTATTGAGGGTTGAACCCAGGGCCTCGCGCCTGCATTCTTTGGAAATGCTGGACCACTGAGCTGCACCCTCAGCTCATTTTTTTAACTTTTTTGAGACAGGGTCTTGCTAAATTACGCAAACTGCCTCTGGTCTCGAACTTGCGTTCCTCCCACCTCCGCCTCCTGAGCCGCTGGGATTACAGGCGTGTGCCACTGTGCCCGGCTCCACCGGTGCTTCTTAACCTGTATCTGAGGGCAGTCTTCAGCACAATTTCAAGTTGGTAGAATCGTCCTGGACTAGACCTCAGGACAGCCTCATCAGTGTCAACACCCTACTTTGCTCAGTACCCTGCGAGTTCCCAATTGTCTCCTTTACATTAGAGCCTGGAGTCTTCCAATTAATTATGCTCTCCTCATTTTGCTGAGGAGAGCACAGTAGCACTTAAGGTCCAAGAGCTCATTATTCTCACACCCCGGGCTTCTGATGCTCTGTGTTGCCCAGCTTATACTTTGAGACCTGTGTTCTGCGCTACTCATAATTGGCAGTTTGGGATCGTCTGTGAATCTGGCAGTGGCAAGACAAAGGCTTCAGGCACCTGAGGTTCACAAGAGAGCTCTTTCCTGGACGGCAACGTGCTTCAGTGGGAAACTGCCTTTTTCAAGCCCTTTCTGAAAAGGGTATTCCAATCACCTAGTAAATTGAACACATTTTCCCGTTACTGTCAGTTGTTGTTGTTGTTAGGTGCTGTCAAGTCGGTATCCAACTCATAGCGACCCTCACAGGGTTTTCAATGGCTGACTGTTTCAGGATTGCCTCGGGAGTGGATTGCCAGGCCCTTCTCCCATTTTTGCGGTGCTGGGAATCGAACTCGGGACCTCAGAGACTGCAGTGCAGTGCTCTACCAACTGAGCTAAATCCCAGCCCATTATTGTCAGTTGTTGTTGTTGTTGTTAGGTGCCCTCGAGTCGGTATCCGACTCATAGCGACCCTCTGTACAACAGGGGAAACAATATTGTTAGTGCTTCTCTGCTGTTCATAGGGTTTTCAATGGCAGATTGATTTTTTGGGAGGGGGTTGCCAGGTCCTTCTCCCAAGCCTACAGCTTCTGGTGTTCCCAGGCGGTCTCCCATCCAGTTACTAACCAGGCCCGACCCTGCTTAGCTTCCGAGATCTGACGGGATTGGATGCCACAGGGCTACAGCTGCAGGCTGTTGTCAGTTAGGAAGTAGTTATTAAGTGCCTACTAAGCATCGAGCATTATTCTGGCTATGGAGAAGACATTTGTATGATAAGCCCTAGTCTTCATGAAGCTTCCAGTACAGAGGGAGAGGCAGGTTGTCCACACACAAATACATGGATGGATGAATGAGTGGTCAGACCCTTTGGATACTTCCCTGAGTGTTATGGAAGTATTGTGAAGGGGCGGCTTTGGCTTGGCCTCTAAGGAGGTGGTGTTAGTAAGGGGACCACAGTGATGATAAAAAAGCAGTCAGTCATCTGCTGATCCAGGGTTGGGTGTTGTAAGGACTGTCACATGCTAATATCCTGCAATGGGAGTGACAGAAGCATATGTGCAGGGCAGGACGAAAGGCCAGTGTGATCATGATAGCTGGAGACATGGGAGAGGTAGGAGATGAAGTCAGATCAGATAAAATGGGAAGCTCACTGGACATCATTTCAAATTCAGTGGGAAGTCACTAGAGAGATTTTCTCACCGCGGATGGAAAGAACGATAGCAACAGTGCTTCCTCTCCTTTGTGTCCTGTAACATCACCGTCGTTCCGTTTTCTGCTTCTTGTTTCTTACAGTGACAACCCAACCTAGTTTACTCCTTCCTGAGAAACAGCATGGCTTGCTGGACATGGTGGCGCATGCCTGTAATCCCAGTGGCTCCGGAGGCAGAGGCAGGAGGATCACAAGTTTGAGACCAGAGGCAGTCTGCGTAACTTAGCGACACCCTATCTCCAAAAGTTAAAAAAATAAATAAATAAAAAGGGCTGGAGGTGCGGCTCAGTGGTCCAGCAGTTGTAAAGCATGCAAGCGTGAGGCCCTTGGGTTCCATCCCCAAGTATTGCAAAAAAGAAAAGAAAAGAAATAGCATGACTTGGCTGATGTTGATAAGAAGCAGGGGAAGGGTTTCCCTCACTGTGCCTGGAGACATATCTGTGATCACTCTGTTTGAGGTATTTGAAAAGAAAACCTGGTGGTCAGACCTATTCTTACCAAGTCTGAGAAGTATTTTCAGAATTTCATTATCATGAACCTTTGCAGGGGAGAGACCCTTCACTATGTTTCTGAGGTTTTATTTAGGATCTTTTATGTTGTTGTCATTTAAAGAATTCACATGTGTGGAGTTCCCCCCAAAAATCAATGACAGATGAACTTGTGGGTGAAATTTAAAATGTTGCCCTATGCCATGTGTTTATCTCAGAGATTGCTGCTAGCAGCTACTGTCAGTTATGGTATGCCTGCTAAAGTTTTATTAAGCACGAGAATGTTCTCAATTGAGGGTTTAAAACTCTGTAATCCATTGTGCTTGTTTCTTTGATAGTCTATCTAATTTTCCTTGGAGATTGCAAGCTTCACTGGTAATTTTATGGTCACATTAATAATCGGGCCGTGGCTTCAGAATGAATGTGAACTCCAAATATAGACAACACAGATAAGTTCTTCTGCGGGGCAGAGAACACAAAGTGCTGTTCTGGAATTTCCCTATTTTTTCTTTCTCAACTTGGAAACACATCATAAAACCAATACTTGGAATGACTGCCTTCCTATATTGCCAGTGCCCTTGCCACGAAGAGGAACAGTAAAAAGCTGTCGACTCCTAGAGCAGATATTTCTCCAATGACAGTAGGTAGAGATCTTGTGTGCATTAGAAACTTAAACATATAAGACCTTAGTTATTGATCTAAAAGCTGCAAAGAATATTTTGAAAAAATATATTTATTTGTCTTGGAAGTTAATTGCTACTTTTCTACCCTTTTGTTTGAGGATCTTGTGCTTTATGTAGGTTTATAATCTCATGCCTGATATAATTCGTGGGACCTTTTGGGTATTCTGTTAATATTGATTTGGCCAAATCATATAGTCAGTTTTTGTGTTCTCACGCTGAAGTTCACAATAAGACACTAATTAAAGTATTACAAGCGAGTGCAGAAAAGGAAAAGTCTAAATTGTGAAAAATTCTGGTTCTCACTCTTCTCCCAATATGAACCCCCTTGTACTCTAATGACAAACATATACATTATAAATAAGGATATTGTAGCCCTTTCTACTATTCCATTGCAGTGAGCCCTCCATATTCTCATCTTAACAATGGATGTTACTTGAGAAAATAGCATTCAGCACCAAGGACAGTGCCTTGGACAGAGCCCAAGGTGCAGTTGGTTGTTGCTTTTGTTTTTTGTTCTGCCAACCCTCTGGCCTCTTATCACTGCAGAGCACAGTTCTGACACAGAGACCAACTCAGGGGCCCTCAAGTTCTCCTTGCTTGATGCCCTTTAAACATTCCTTGTCAGGATGAGATTTTGTGAAAGTTATAGGAAACTAGATATGATGTATAAAATGTAATAGGAGTGTAAATAATAAAGAACATGGTTCTGTGAAAACAGGGAGGAGAAGGACATGAAGCTCTGTTGAAACAAAGGAGATTTGGACAAGCTAATCTTACAAGGGTGGGCTGGGGTGTAGCTCAGTTGGTAGAGTGCTGCTGTGTGCTCTCGGAGGCCCTGGGTTTGATCCCCACTGTGGCAAAAATGGGAGAAGGATGTTGTAGCCCACCTCCAGAACAATCTGCCATTGAAATCTCTATGAATAGCAGAGAAGCCCTGACATAGTGCTAGGCATGGCACAGTGTCTGGGAGTGTTTCCTTCTGCTGTACTTAAGGTCGCTATGAGTTGCACCCGACTTGACAACACCTAAAAACTTTGTCTGCAGCCATAGCACTGTGGCATCCAATCCCGTCAGATCTCAAAAGCTAAGCAGGATTGGGCATGGTTAGTACTTGGATGGGAGACTGCCTGGGAACACCAGGTGCTATAGGCTTGGGAGAAGGACCTGGCAACCCACTCCCAAAAATCAATTCACTATTGAAAACCCTATGAGTAACAGAGGAGCACTGAAAACACTGTTTCGCCTGTTGTACATAGGTTGATAGGAGTTGGACACTGACTCAACGGCACCTAACAACAAGAACAACAACAACAACAACTTCATAAGGGACTTTTAGTGGAGCCCAGTTGTTGCATTACTTCTACATTGAAGTGAACCACATCTCTTTATGAGGTCTTGATCTACTTTGTTTTTGTGGGTTGAGCCCAGGGCCTCACAACTGCTTTTGCACATCTCTACCACTGAGTAGCACCCCTAGCCCATCTTTTACTTTTTATTTTGAGACAGGGTCTCAAGAAGTTATACAGGCTGCCTCTGGCCTCGGACTTGCGATCCTCCTGCCTCCACCTCGCGAGTTGCTGGGATTACAGGTGTGTGCCAATGCACCCCGCCTCTTGCTCTGCTTTAAAAACTACAATACGTATGCTTTATAGAACACAGCCTGGAACTCAGGGCATCCCTATTCGAAGAAAACCTCTGGGATGCCTCCCTGTGGTGACCTGGGCTTCTTGAGGGTAATGCAGCCGGCGGTTCCCAATTTCTCCAGCTACCTCTTGCTTTTACATTCATCTCCAATTCTTCAGTGGCCATTATCAAAACCTCCTCAGGTAGACAGATAAAAACACTTGAATGTCTATAAGTATATAACAAATATATATCCTTTTGCCTGCAGCTGTAGCCCTGTGGCATCTGATCCCGTCAGATCTCAGAAGTTAAGCAGGGTCGGGCCTGGTTAGTACCTGGATGGGAGACCGCCTGGGAACACCAGATGCTGTAGGCTTGGGAGAAGGACCTGGCAACCCCCTCCCAAAAATCAACCTGCCATTGAAAACCCTATGGACAGCAGAGAAGCACTGACAATGGTGTTTCCCCTGTTGTACAGAGGGTCGCTATGAGTCGGATACCGACTCGACGGCACCTAACAACAACAACAACAACAACAACATATATCATTTATGTATTTGTTGAGGAATGAACTGGTGAGTTTGTACATGCAAATGTCCAGCTATTTATTTCTCTTACAGACCATTAGCAGAAAGGGGAATCAGGAGCTGAATTTATGAAAGAAGCAAGGAAGAATTGGCACATGGCAGAGCTGGTGCAGTGGTTTTTATGGCTGCCGTAGTGATGATAAAGGAAGAGGATGGCTGCCATATCTAGCCTGAGCTCACCGTGACCCTGTCCCGGGAGGCAGGGCTGCTCAGGAGCAGAGGACAGGGAAGGTACAGAACACCTGGGTCTCCATGAACGTAGCAGGGAGAGCTAAGTTAGCAGAGCCCTAGGTGGGAGAAAAGGTTGTGAGAAATGTCAGAGAAGGGTCACAGAGCACTTGCTTCCGGCCACCCATCGAAACTGCTCAGTGTCTCTGAGACCTGGAGGCAGGGCCTGCAAAGCAGGAGCAACAGTTCCTAGTCAAGCAAGACAAAACAGCAAAACAAAACACAAATTGTTTGGTTAAAAGGTCCAGAAAGGGGGAAAGATAAAGATGCCTCTCACTGTGCCGTTATGAGAAGCAAAGCCCCACAAAGTGATAAGCACCTCGGAGGAAAGTGGCTGGAAACTAGAAGGGCTTTTCTGGTATCTAATAGTAATTACTCCTGTTGGATTAATGAATTGACTTGAATGTACTGTTTTGCATCCGTAGCTCTGCCTACTTACTATTCCTCTGGAAGATGTTTTTTCCCCGGTAGTGAGGGTTGAACCTAGGAATTTGTGCATCCTAGACAGGTGCTCTACCCTGAGCTGTATCCTCAGTCCTAGTAGAAGATCTTGGGGCTGGGATTTAGCTCAGTTGGTAGAGTGCTGCTCTGCACTCTCTGATGTCCCGTGTTCGATTTCCAGCACCACAAAAACGGGAGAAGGACATGGCAATCCACTCCCGAGGCAATCCTGAAACAATCAGCCATTGAAAACCCTATAAGGGTCATTATGAATTGGACACGACTCAACTCGACAGCACCTAACAATAATAGTAGATCTTAGGTTCTCCCCAGACATGGAGGTGCACCTGTAGTGCCAGCTACACAGAAGGCTGAGGCAGGAGGATTGCTGGAGCCCAAGAGTCAAGACCAGCTTGGGCAATGTGGCAAGATACTGTCTTAAAAAAGAAAATCTTCAATTCTCCATTACAAAGCCTTTTTTCCCTCTGGGGGTGCCGGCCTGGGGCATCTGGGTAAGTCCCATCTGACTGCAGAACTCACAAGGGCATATCGTCTTCAGCTTCGTCAGTTGTTGGCAGGCTCTCACCTCTGCCCAGTGCAGGGGCCAGCAAGGGACCTGGGACTTGCTTTCCTTCTAAAGGGCATAGTAATTTTTAGCGAGATTATAGTTTCTAGTACATTAGTAAAGATCATTTTGTTGTTGTTAGGTGACATCGAGTCGGAGTCCAACTCACAGTGACCCTACGTACAACTGGCAAAACAGTGTCGTTATTACTTCTCTGTTATTCATAGGGTCTTCGATGGCTGATTGTGTTTTGGGAGTGGGTTGCCAGGTCCTTCTCCCAAGCCTATAGCTCCTGGTATTCCCAGGTGGTCTCCCATCCAAGTATGAACCAGGTCCAACCCTGCTTAGCTTCCGAGACCTAATGGGATTGGATGCCACAGTGGTACAGCTGCAAGCTGCAAAGACCATTTTAGGTCATGCTAAAATAAGTGTGACCCTCTAAGTGTGACATTCAAAACACTAGTTCCACAAGTCATTGGAGCTGTCATTGAATTAACTCAAAGGCACTGTTCTAGTCTTATGGATACGGCCTTCAGTCAGGAATAGTAGTTGCCGAAAAAATGAAAAAAAAGCACAGTCTCTGCTTGCTAATTTTATGTCGTCTAATTTATTCTATTAATTCTGACCTCTCTTGCTCTGTGCGTTTTCTCACTGGATGCCAAAAATCTTTTTTTCTTCTGCATTCTTGCTCACCTGTCCCTTCTCAATAACTACCCACCATTTATGCCAGCATCTTAAAGGGCCTTTTCCCTTAATCGTCTCAAAATGACATTAATTAGGGGCATGCAATGATACTTCTCCTACTGCTATTATGGGGGGTTAAGTTTTAAACGTAGTCAGAGTCGGCCGTTCCCAGGACCCTCTTTTGTTCAAAAGCTTGACTCAGCAGTCAAGCTGGCTTGCTCTGGAGCCCACAGCCCCGCTAGGAATTTGCCAGCTTTTGTCCTGGAAGTGTATCGAGTTCAAATTATCACTCTGCAGTTACGGAAGTGAATTTAGACTTTCCCAATATATCTATGGAAACCCAACTACATCTATTGTAAGCATTGGAGCTACTAAATGCCAGCATTTGGAGAACATCTAATTTAAGACTGGTAAAAAGAATATGGATTCTAAGCCAGGCATGGTGGCGCACGCCTGTAATCCCAGCGGCTCGGGAGGCAGAGGCAGGAGGATCGCAAATTCGAAACCAGAGGCAGCCTGCGTAACTTAGTGAGACCCTGTCTCAAAAAGTAAAAGAATGGGCTGAGGGTTCAGCTCAGTGGTCCAGCACTTGCAGAGCATGCAGGCGCGAGGCCCTGGGTTCAACCCCCAGAACTGCAAAAAAAAAAAAAAAAAAAAAAGAATATGGATTCTATTTTCCTAACCAACTCCAAGATCACCCACTGGTCCAATCAAAGGCAAAGGGGCTCTCATGGAGGACTGTCTAGGCAGCGCCCTCTCCCCAGCAGCTGTGAGGAGCCATGGCTTGGCTGGAAGCAGACCTCCAAGGCAGGTGAGAAGCTCTGCGATCCTTGCTGGCTTGGGATCTCCAAGCAGACAGAGTGGGTCATTAAGGGTAAAAACTGAGCCTCTATTTTCCAAAAACACAGTCACAGTAACCTCCAATTCTGGTGAAGCTGTTTCAGGGGTCCCCTTCACCCTTATTTTGGGGATGTCTTTATTGTTGTTGTTAGGTGCTGTCGGGTTGGTATCTGACTCATATCGACCCTCACAGGGTTTTCAATGGCTGACTGTTTCGAGATTGCCTTGGGACTGGATTACCAGGTCCTTCTCCCATTTTTGCGGTGCTGGGAATTGAACTCAGGACCTCAGAGACTGCAGAGCGGCAGTCTACCAACTGAAGCTAAATCCCTGTCCAGAATTCCTATGCAAGATTACTTTTGTAACGCAAGCATTATTACTGGAAGCATTACTAAAGAACCCCTCTTGTTGTTGTTGTCAGGTGCCGTCGAGTCATAGCCACCCTCAGAGGGTTTTCAATGGCTGACTATTTCGGGATTTTCTTGGGAGTGGATTGCCAGGTCCTTCTCCCGTTTTTGCGGTGCTGGGAATTGAACTCGGGACCTCAGAGACTGCAGCACAGCGCTCTACCAACTGAGCTAAATCCCAGCATTGGGGATGTCTAGAGAGGTGAATATTCATGCCAGTACAGCCGCCTGTTCATGCCTGCTTAGAGCTGTGTGGGAGCTGCTATGCCAAGGCCCCTCACATACCTGCTGCCTGCTCTACCTGCTTCCTCCCCTCCCCCCCCCAGAACCCACCTGGCATTCAGTGTCCACACTGAGCCTCGATTCCTTCCTTTGCCCCACTGATGCCTGGCAGGCCAGCCACAGAGGAGACTGCAGTTAAGACTTGTGGATGTGTGGAATGGATGAGCAAAAGGAAGAGTAAAATTCATGGAGAAATACCTTTGTCCTGGCAGATCTTGGGGAGGTCGTTTGAGCTCCCTTGCAGTGAGTTTAGCAGGTACCTGACAGTTAAATAAAATCTACAGTACTCACTCCCTATTTTCTTCCCAGTACCCTGGCTATGGCATGGTGGTTTCTTTGTTAGAGTTTGTTTGTTTGTTTAGCAGCGCTAGAGGGTTGAACCCAGGGCCTCGCACAGACTTCTGTAAGTGCTCTACCACTGAGCTGCACCCCTAACCCCATTTTTAACTTTTAGTCCTGGGACAGAGTCTCATTAAGTTACACAGGCTGCTTTGGCCTTGCACTCCTGATCCTTCTGCCTCCACTGAGTCACTGGGGTCACATGCAGCGGCTCCATGTCTGAATTGTGTGTTCAGAAAAAGTTCACACAACGATCAGATATGCCATGACTCTGGTTTCTCCATACTTTTGTTTCCTAACTTACGGATGGAAGGTGAGGCAGTCAGCACAGCCCCATTAACTGCTGGCTTCCTCTTTTCACCTCAGTCACTTTTTTGGGAAAGGGCACCCCATTTTCACCAACACTCATACACTCCCCTCGACTATGGACACGTGCATGCTGGATGTTTCTTGTATAAAATAAGAGTCCGCCCTGGTTGATTATGCCAAGGGGGATCTATTTGGGGGGGGGGTCTCATGTTTGGATGGAGAAGGAATGTCTCTCTAACAACATGCTGGTAGATTTGACCGTGTTCCGTGGCTAAGTTGCTTTACTACTTAAAGGGTTTTGAGGGCCAGCCTAGGAACTCCAAACCAAGCTACCTAGAAACGGTGTTTTGGAGCACATTAGTTCGCAAACTGAGGTGGTTTTTTCTTCGTCCCATTTGTCCTAACCTAATTTTTTTCCACCGTAGGGCAGGGTTCCTAAAACCATGTATGTTCCATTCTCCCAGAGCCAACAGTTGAGATGGTAATGTTTGAAGGATCAAGCCTCACGCAGATCCCATGCAGTCTTACTTAACATCAGGATGCTTTTCCATAATACTCCCTGTTCTAGTCATAAAGCTGAAAGGATCTCGCAACCTACAGCCAGAACAAACCCCCTGCCTGATGCCGGGCGCCGTGGCGCACGCCTGTAATCCCAGCGGCTTGGGAGGCAGAGGCAGGAGGATCTCAAGTTTGAGACCAGAGGCAGTCTGTGTAATTTAGCGAGACCCTGTCTCAAAAAGTAAAAAAAAAATTGGCCAGGGGTGCAGCTCAGTGGTCCAGCACTTGCAGGGGATGCAAGTGGGAGGCCCTGGGTTCAACCCCCAATACCAAAAAAAAAGCCCTGCCTGCTCACAGTTCACCCAGCACTGCTGCGTATAGTCCTTGCTGGGTCTCTTGTCTGAATGAATAGAACACAGATCTTGCCCTCAAGACACATAAAGTCTAGGTGTTTTTCCGAGGGGAAGGAAGTGAAGTGGTGTGACTTTGAAAAGCTACACTCCTTCCACGGCATTGCTTGCCACTCACATGCAGACGAGCATGCTTCTCAGCCAGCCCGGACCTCCTCTGGCAGGCCCAGCACTGTGGGACTCTGCAGGCCACCCCACAGGGGACTCAGGCGATCTGACGGTGTCTCTTGCTGCTCTGGCACTGAGAGCATTTGGCGGGCTAGGGACATGTCTTTGTTCATCTTCCCAGACCCACCTTGTCGCCTGGTGCTTTGTCCTAACCAGGACATGTGGTGTGCCTCCTTGTTGTTGTTGTTAGGTGCCATTGAGTTGGGTCTGACTCATAGTGACCCTCATAGGGTTTTCAATGGTTGATTGTTTCCGGATTGCTTCAAGAGAGGATTGCCACATCCTTCTCCTGTTTTTGTGGTGGTGGGGATTGAACCCGGATCCTGAGAAAGTGCAGTGGCATTCTACCAACCAAGCTAAACCCCAGTCTGTGTGCCTCGTCAGTACCTGGCTTTTTCACAACTGGCAGAAAGTTAGTGCCCATCTTGCCCCTGCCTCAGCTTCTCTGGTTTAAACTTCTCCACAACAGCACCCTGTGGAACACACCATAAGCTTTGGTTGGTGATTCTGTGCGCGCACGCTCTCTCTCTCTCTCTCTCTCTCTCTCTCTCTCTCTCTCCACTAGAATGTAAGCACAGTGGGGCAGAGATTTTGTCTGCCTGTCCCCTCATGAACTTAAAGTGCCTGTAGTATAGTGGATGACCAAGCAATATTTTTTGAATAATGATTCAATGAACAAATGATTGAGCAAATGAAGAATCTACATACATACTCTTGGTTAATGGACCATATACCCTTTTGCTTCAGAAAAGGAAAAGAGGCCTGGCAGTTTTGTGATGTTCCCTGCTGGGTAAGGAACATCTGTCTAAACAGGATTTACGTTATCCCATTTACAATGTTCCCAAACAACCGGGGAGAAGGTCAGTCATCTTCTGCTTCCCACACCCAGTCATGAAAAAGAAAAAGGCTCAGCTTTGCACCTTAAGGAGCCCCTCTTCGCGTGCCTGGAAAAGGCCTTCTCTTCAGCCGGGAGTAATCCTGGCG